>QANX01000452.1:0-74315 GCA_003254975.1 Ochetophila trinervis
CTAAAATTTTTTTTTTTTTTTTTTATAAAATAACAGTAAAAAATAGTACTTGAATTCAAATAAAATTATCAAAATTTAAATTTAAATTTCTATACTTACAACTGTAAAAATTTAGCTAGTTATTACCACTCGCTACACTTTCAAATGCGAAAAGAAAACGAGCTTAGTCTTGCATGTTTCACAATGCGTAATGATACTGCAATCTCTGATGGATAACCATCCATCTACTGCATGGGCCGGATGTGAATATGAGCTGGACCCAACTTAATATGTCTGCTCAAGTATGGTCCAAGATCTTAAAATTTTGGAGTAGGGCTAGAGAATAGTTCCTCTTGCCCAAAATTTAACGCCAGAACACTCACGCTTCCAGAAATAAAATTTAAACATGTTTTTATCGGATATTCTTGTATTGATTAATATCCATGAATAATTTTACACAAAATATCTAAAGTAGATGGATTAACAATCACAAGATTTATACTATATATATGTATATATTTATTCTAAAACTTGAACAGAAATTTAGTATAGAATTTATATTCGTAAAAGGAATTAAAAAAATGATTACCCGTCTGGTTCCACTTGGCAGTGTAGGCACTTTAATTAATTGGTACGAAAAAAAAGATTTTCAAGTTGGTTTCTTCTTTAACTGAGAAACCCATTTTACCAAAAAGAAAAAAAAGAAAAAAAAAAGTATGTCCCAGAAAATTAAATTTAAATTTATTGCTTTGCTGCATTTACATTTCCTAGAATAATGTGTCAGGATTATATGTTAGAAAGATAGAAATAACTGATGAGATGGATTTTGTTCTTATTATTTTTTTTTTTGGTGAATATTAAAGGACCTATCCATAGCGGGGTTATAGGCCCAAGAAGTATTTAGCGAGTGGACTGATCAAGGCGTCTTTTTAACCCGATAGGAGTCCGCGATTGGAGTCCGTGTCGCTAAAATCTCCCTCTCCCTCGTGCGGTAGCAGCGGAGAGGAGCACTTGAGTCCAAATGGAGCTATCAAGACTCGAACCTCAACTTCCGTAGTCGCAGGTGTGAAGGCTCGGCTGGCTCCTACCACTGGGCTACACCCTCAAGTGCAGATTTTGTTCTTATTAAGTAGCTTAAAGAATGGCTGAAAATATTGTCATTTATCACAATTTTAGTGACACCCTTTACACCCATTCCAATCACCAATTCTACAGAGAATGCAACATTACAAATACCATAGACTTCATATATATTTGGCAATGCTGTTGTGGGTCTACCAAAGCTGCAACATCCAGCCAAGGCAACTTCTTCCCAACAAGTTCAACACCATCACAGCTCAGGGCAAGACAGACCCAAATCAGAACATTGGCATTTCTATCAAAAAATGCTTAATTTCTGCAAAGGATGCCAATCTTGCTGCTCCTAAATATCTTGGTAGGCCATCGAAGGAGTTTTATGTTTTGAATACAATGAGGATATTTTCTTTACTTAGACCCAACAAGAGAGCATCTGAACAAAAAATTTCGATATATAATCTGTCATTAACAATTGAAAGAATCGCTAAAGTTTGAAAGAATTAAATTAATTAAAAAAAATTATTGAGTAAAGATTATGAATATTTGTGAATTAAATTGGGTTTAAAGTAGTGAACACTCTTCAACTATATATCTTTTGTTATGTTAACATATTATAAGGAAAAGAAAAAGAAAAAAAGTTAGATAATTATATATATATATATATTTTAACAATTTGGTTTGGAAAATGAATTTTTAAACTTACTAAGCATAAATAGACTTTTGTAAGAAAGAGATCAATGGTGCATGAGTTTATCTTAATGCCATATGAATTAAAAGAGAACCATTAATGCCCTTTGAATTAAAAGTAAAACAATGAAAGGGAAACTGCAACATTGTTTAAAGAAAAAAAAAAAATCAACGATTGAAGTTCTTTCTATTTGTTCGTTCAGTGCTACAGAAATTAATTTACAAGTACGTCGAGGCTCGACTCTTGGAATTGGAGGCAATGATTGAAAGGCGTTTGTTTATAATTTTATATTCAATATATATACTGCTAAATTATCAATGCTCATATCATCAGATTCATTCTCTGCAACACCAACCTCTCTAATTGCTTCAAAATTGATAATATAATTTACCCACAACTTGCAAATTGATATACTATTTCTATATGACAGAAACTTATCGAACTTCTAGCAATTAGGGCTTGTTATTCTGTGATTTCTGTTTTCTATTTTCAAAACATTGTTTTTTAAAATTGAAAATAAAAAACATATTTCTATGTTTTAGAAAAATAAGAAGTATTTAACAATTCAGGATACTAGGTCCATTATGGAGTCGGATTTGTTCAGGTGGTCTCGGATGGTCCTCGAGCATCGAGCCCATTCGGGTGTTTTTAGGCCCTGGCTCCGACTCCATTCGGATAAATGTTTTAGAAAACTGTTTTTTGTTTTCTCAAGCAGAGAAACTGTTTTAAGAACAGGTGGCAATAGTGTTTTTATTTCTGATAGTTTCTTCAAATAAAGCTCATACACCAAGTTGTACATACATATATATATTATTTTTCTTTCTCTTGGATTATAACATATTGAAAAAAAGAAAAAAAAAGAACAATCCAGATTGAAATACAAAGTAGTAGAGCATAAAAATCACAGCTTAAGATTCAAGTCCAACTTATGTACATCAGAATCTTGTTTAGGCAATTTGTCAAGACGAAAACTTCCAGGCCATATCGCATCCATTGTTTCTTCAACCATGAAAGGTGTCCATGCCATGGCAGCTGAACCATTAAATCTTGCAACCATTGAAGACCCTTCTCTGCTGGACTTGTGAAGCAGCGAATGAGGCTGAACACCCAGCGATCGATTCGTCGTCACGGAGTTAAACGGAAACCCCATCGTCGTCATCATCATCCTATGAGAATTGTACCTTTTAGCAGCTCCTCTTTCTCTCTTGTGTGCATTTTGATGACCACCCAGAGCCTGTGAGCTATAGAACTTCCTCATACAGAAGTTGCATGAGAAAACCTTGTTACTCGTTGGTTTCAAGTGTGGATCACAATCCCCAACTTGAAATGGCTTATTTTCATTGAGGCTTAAGCTCAACCACTCTCCCAACTTATCATCTTCATCGGATGCTCTGTTTTCATCGTTTTCATGACAGCTTGTTTTCGACTCGGCATCTTGGTTGCTGTCCGAGATTTCGTTTGGTGCTACTTCTTCATTATTCTTGAAAATCATTTGCACAGAGAAAGAGGCAAGTACTTTCAGATGGAGATTTTGTGTGATATATAGGCTTGAAGAAATGGGGATTTTGGGTCTTTAATAGGGAAATTGAAGAGCAAATTAAGTGGGAAAGTTTGGGAAAGAAAATGGTAGAAGATAGAGAGGTATAGAAATGAGAGAGGAATTGGAATTGGAAGGGGATATTATTAAAAATTGATATGAATGTTATCGGGTATTCCCACCTTTTGATGCTTGACAATTTTTTAGGGGGCAAACCTTATGTCATCTCTGCTTTGGGAAAGCTTTGGATTCCCATCTCTTTATCTTTTCTTTCACACTAGTTCTAGCATTTATTTTATTTTATTTTTTCTAAGTAGTTAAAATTATTCTCTTTCTGTATCATGAAGTAAATTACGAAACCATAACTATTTCTATTTGAATGTCAATTTTGTCAAATCATGATAATAGTTTTCATTCTTTTCTCTACAGCCATGCATTACTACTCTATTATTAATGCATAATTATATCTAAAGTAGCTTTTCTTTTTGACGTATATTGATAATGTTATTTAGAGAATCGATCCAAACCAAGTCAAATTCAATATCCTGGTAGGATAGAATAAACGGATCTTACCGATAAAAATTGGTTTCCTAAATACCGAGAACATTTACATTTTTTTAATGGCTTTTATTATTATTATTATTAAGTTAATCAAAAGACTGAAAAATGTATATTATAAATTACACTTCTTAAGTATGCAATGGTCCAAACAAAATTATTTTACACTTTTAAACCTCCCATGCTAAGAGTTTACAGAATGTGGATCACTACTTTCATATTTCATTTCCATATTTGATAAATATGCTTTGATAAACATTTTGGTGCATTCAGCTCTACTGTTAGTTATTTACTTTTTATTTTATTTTTTATTTTTATTTTAAGAGCCACAAGTTGGGAAAGAGATATAAGAGTTTGTAGAGTAAGAAAAACTAAGAAAGACGGGAAAAGGAAATCCACCTCTCTCTCAATGGATTAATGACAAGCATTCAGAAGAGGACAGTGGAGTGAGTGGAGATGCTATTACTTAACTATCATGAACAAGATGTGGGTTTTGAAGGGTCTATAGGGGTCCCATTAAACTGACAATAATGGTGATAAAAAGTATGCAAGAGGTAAGAGGTGGGGTTGTCTCTTTTTTTCAATAGATGTTTCTTTCAATACAGGAGGATCTTTGTGGGTGGTAGTGGGGTTATGTATATGTACAGTAGGAGAAGTGCAATGAGAACCACTAGTGATTATTCACAGAAATCAGAATCTTGCTCTTTCTAATATAACTTTATAACTAAAAAACATATCAAACATGAAAAGGAAAATAAAATAAAAGAACATACAAGTTGTGATTAGTGTAGCTGTGTCTGAAGCTTCTTCATTCACATAAAATATTTGGTGGTGATGGATTGGTGAGTCAGATTTCTTAGAGATTAGATTATCTTATCATTTAGTATCAGGTACTGTCCAAATTCAGTAGGAAAGCAAGTAAAATACGGACAAATTAGTAGTAATGACTCTGTTTTTTCAAAATGACAAAAGACAGATTTGACCCATTTCTGTTTTGATACTAAAATCTCTTCTTTCTGTCACTATATATTCTGCTAAGATAATGGAAATATCTCAAAATTTTGATTTCTTTTTAATAAACAAAAACCCGAAGATGTTTTTTAGGTCTACTTAATACCACCTTCAAAATTTATGAAAATAAGTCACAGTCATATATAGGGTATCAAAATAAAGCATTTTTGTTGATAGAGATCCAAGCAAGCATACAATTATGGATGAGGAGGAAGTAGCTGATTCTGAGAAAGAAATATGCCTCTCAGCTTATAGCATAATACCTACTAAATTTTTAGAGCCTACCACGAACTTTCTTAATAAAGAGACTTGGAATTTCAAAGTAGTTTCCTGAGTTTACATATAGCCTCCTGTTGGGGAATTAGACTCTCAGAGAATCTCAGGAGCAAAAACTTATTCTGATATATTCTTAGAAATCTTTTGATTGATTGGTTGAAATAATGTCATAATAAGAGAGAGCTTTTTGTTTTGTTTTTGTTTTTGGTTTGTTGTAGGGATCCACATGGAGAAAATGACCCAACTCTGCTCTATGGCATCCATCTTTTTTGGAACTTATTCCCACCTTCGGTTTTGAAACAACAAATCAGCAAGGTTGCAATAAACTTTATTTTTTATCTGGCCTGAAATTACATTTTATGACAATTTGTCATGAAATACCATTCTAGTAATTAAACAAATAGAAAAACAAAGAAACTGATTTTGAAGCAAAAAAACTGGTTGATCCAAGCATATTTGTTCCTGATGTTCCTAACAAGTATTTGTACGTGTATAATTCAGGAAAGAAGAACCAAATTTTGTAGACTAAATCTAAGCAACCCAATATTCGTATCAAAAAATGTTGAGTTCATTGTTCAGATTATATTGGAATTTCGGACATTAAATACTCTGCAATATTGACCCTGTCTGGTGAAAGATCAAGTTCATTGTTTCATAATTTTTTGATGGTTATAGTCTTTGTAGACTCAAAATCAACAAAGAAAACAAGATGGTTATAATCTTTTTGATGCTTGAATAGATTAATTGTATTTCAAAACAAGTACGACGTTCATTTTGCTGCATAACATTAAATCAAATAAGTGTCATACTCTAGATTAGGTACTAAATAACAGGAACCAGCTTTGCCTCCTAAAACCCAACTCCAAGTTTTTATATTAAAAAAATAAAACACGAAGGACCCCATATTCGCTGTAAAACAAGAATTATAAAACAGGATCATTTAGCTCAACTGATGGGTGACAGAATGCTTGGCACGGTTCTAACACTTGCATGTGCAATAAAGCATTTTGATATTTTCTACAACAGTTTAAAACCCACATTCTGCTCTGTTCCATGGAATTGGAATTATATCAACCATCAGACACTCTTAGGTCATGTTTGGCGTGCAGTATTATAGGGTACCGTATTATATAATCTATACTGTGCTTTGTTTTTTAAATAAATTGTATAATTTAATACAATCTTCATTTATTTAATATAATAGAGATTGTATTATTAATACACTTGAAATTCATTGTATTATCTAGTACAAAAGAGGTATATAACCTATATGACATTATTGTGTATTAATTTTGATATGTATTAATTTTATAATTTTATTTGTATTGATATTTATTTTTATTTGAACATAAATGAAATATTTTTAATTTTTTCTACTTAATAAAAATTGATATAAAATTATAAATGATTTTGATTAAAAAACTTTACAATACAGTATTTTAATAAAATATATTGTTATATAAATTTATGAATTATGCAATGCATTCCATCACAGTCTAATACAATACAACACATCACATACCAATTCAATTCCATACAATCTTGTACCAAACGAGACTTTAAACTTTTCTCAAAGCTACATTCACTTCAAGATCTTGGCCAGGTTTTGACTTTGGTTAAGCATCTAATCATCTAAAGCTCAAAAAATGAGAAACGGAAAGTAAAAACCAAGAATAAAAAAACCTGACAGATACCAATCGTTTCAGGAAAGACCCAGGAAACTTTTCTAGAACTCCCAAAGATAAACTTTTAAGTTACTCAAAGCAGCTGTAAAATCTAAAAGACCCATTTTACCATTTTCTGTCGCATTGTTGGTTTCATCAGGGAACGAGTAGATAAATGTAAAAGTTAACATTTCAAAAACACAGAAGAACAAGCAGATAATGCTTTTATATATTCAACATTAGATTTAGGGCTAAACATTGTTGTGAACCTTTTAGTTTTCTAATAAATTGAACTTGAAGCATAAAATCTCCAATGTAAGAAGTTTTCATGTTGCAAGCTGATTCCAATAATTTTAAGAGGAAAGAATTACAAAAATAAAATAAAAAATCCTCTGACCCCGTCTCTCTGGTGCATATGTTAGTCACAAATTAACTGAATAACTTCACCAAGCTTATTCCAATAAATAAAATAAATCAAAAACTAAAAGAAATCAAGCTATAACTAATTGAAAATTTCTTATTATAATTAGACTTTACTCTGAAGTCAACATAAAGATATGTAAATATGAATCATGCATGTGAATAGAAATTACAGTTATAATGAATTTTTTTTTTTTAAATGCCAGAGGCAATTAGTCGAGCAAAATTAATTAAAAACTGGAAGTTCGCATAGCAAATATCAGTCTAGATTCTAAAAATTGTTCACTTTCTGTGTTATAATCAAATTCGAATCCAAAGAATCTTGGTTACACATTAAATGCGTTTACACCGAAATTATTTATAGATTCTCCTATACTAAGGCCCAGTTTGGCATAGCTTTTGCTTTTGATTCTGCTTCTCTTCTACTTCTCCAAAAGTTCTTTCTGAAAAAGCCAGTCTTTATTGGCTTTGATAAAAAAGGCTTCTGGAAGCCATAAGCACTTTCAGAAAATTATTCAAACACTTTCAAAAGCTGCTTTTAAGCTCTAAAAGCTGTTTTTAGCTTCCCAAAATTTATGCCAAACAGGGCCTAATACCTTCTAGTTCTATATTGATTTCATTTAAAATCAACTATTACAAAATCAATTCAATTTAATCAGCATAACAAAGAAAATAACAAATGCCACAAAATAACAATCCCCACACATCACCATTTCTATATGAAATCTCTGTTATATTGACATTATTTAACTAAAATCAATTTCAAGCTTCAGCTTAGTATTCTAAATTAGAAAAGTCACACTGAAACTTGCAAAACTTCTAAAAATTAGAATTAGAAGGCAATCAAATGTTCAAAGGTTAAATTTATTATTCAGGCTCCTTGTTGGGACAATCTATGAATTTGTAACCGCCACATGATATCCAGAGAAAATCATGCAAGTATTTGTTGTTTAAAAAAGAAAAAGAAATAAAAAATTGGCTTGTATGGAAGGAAATAGTTCCTAAAATACAACCCCAACTAATTTAACACATTGAAATTACTACTTCCCGCAACTTTTCATCAGGAGGAGCATGGAACTCCTTCTCACTAGTGGAACATTCATTGTAGCAACTGCTATTCTCGATCAAAGAGTCTCATCAAGTACCTTCACAACACCATAACACCAACCACTTAGATTTTTATGTGTGTGCTCGCATTTTAACTAGGATAACATAAATAGTTAAGAAGGAAGGGGTACCATATAAACAAATAAAATATAAGAAGCAAATTCAAGAAGAAAAAAACAGATTACCCTAGAAAATATAAGGTGAAAATTCATAAGCATAACCAGTTAACATGCTTCTCGATCATAGATACGAAATAGAATATGCTTAAGCTATGAGTTTATTGCATAATGGCTTTGGGAAATTCATTAAAAAAATGTGTAGATCAAAGGTTTATGGTGGCAACAGCCGAATCAAATGAACTAATCACAGGCTCTATATTTATAATACAATTTCTTAATTTCGAATTTCCTTTTTCTATAGGTTATTTGCGTTATCTCTTATATGCCTGTAATAGATTTATATTTAGATTACCCTGTAAAGTATAATAGGAAGCCAAAATAACTTCCAGATGAAAAAACTATAGTCATTGAGTGAGCAAAACAAAATAAAACAATTCCAACAATGATACAAAAGTTATATGGAGGCAAAAGCAGTTTTAAACTTTCAAACAATAACAACATGAGAAAATAAAATTCAAATAAAACAAAGGATACATCAAACAGAAAAATTCTACATTTAGCAAAAAAATGAAACAAACAACGAGTTGTATATAAAATGAATAAATGAAGACCTACAAAGAGAAAACAAAATTCTTAGCGATGAGCACGGATTACGAGGGACGAAGGGAGGTAGTACCCTGAGACAACTCGCAAAAAGCGCGCGTTTCAGTCGAAATGTGAGCGGTGAGGCGAGCGGCGGCCACCGCGCTGTGCAGCGGTATCAGAGATTGAGTGCATCCTAGAGCTGCCACATTCCTTCAAAAGAAAATTAGGGTTTCATTACAACTTTAGGAGCTTCAAATTTTTATTTTTATTTTTATGGAAAAAAAAATGTTTATAAGCAAAATGAAAACCTTGAAATAAAACCGGGACGAGTATACCTTGGAATGGAGAAGAGCGAGCGGCGAGAGCTGAGGTTGAAGGAGTGAAGCGGAGATCGGGGAATAGAGGAAACTGACGGAGAGGCTCGTATTGATGATGAAGAAGAAGCTCTTGAGGCTGTGGAAATCAGCGACCTTGACAGCGATCCGCAGCGCGAAGCCATTTCTGCTCTGTTTCTCGGTCGACAATGCGGCTTAGGGTTTATGGAAACTGGGTTTAAACCCACTGCGCTACAAATACGACGCCGTGATGATTTCTCAGTAAATTAGTTGGGCTTCTTTAAGTAACTCGAGTCTAATTGGGTTGTAGAAAGCTTAGTCTAATTGTCCAAGTAATGATACAATAAGCCCATCCTTCACTGAATCATCTCTCAAGTCAAGATGAACTGATAAATTTTTATAAAATAATAATAATAGTAAAATTGTACAAGAGCCCGCTGCACTCTAAATCGAACCGGGTTTGTTTAACAAACAGCTGCCTGTAAATTTCCTCTGTTTAATGTTATCTAAGAAAATGCTATCATCACCGCATGTGATTTTGGCAATTTAAATGGTGGTCTAAAAGAGTATGCTTTTGCCAAGTTACATTTTATTTTATTTTGAATAAAATAGTAATAATCATGTAAACAATGATTATAATATGACAAATAGCAAAACTCATTTGCAATACATTATTTCATCGAGAGACAGTTTCTGGAACGTTTTCCAATAGAAACATGGTCCTTGAATCTTCTCAAAGCAATCCATATAATTAGTTTTACCAACCAAAACAAGAGCTACATATCAGTAGGGTAAATTGCAAGGGCTAGCAAAGGAAAATAATTTATAAAGAGATACAAACAATTCTGTACATAATCAGTTGTCAATGCTGGTACGAATGCACTCCTAAGAAGTAAGAATGTATATTGCCTGGTTGACAATTTAGTGAGAACTCTAGCTTCAAAACAGCAATCAAAATCAGTACTCTGCAACCTATGGTTAAAATGCAACCTACGGTACCTACCCATCTAAAATACACTTTTCCCACATCTTATCTACTGCAGAACACTGAAACACAGCTAAATTTCAGCTATGTTCAATGGGGAACCTTTCAAGCTTTACATTCTGAAATCCAAAACGCAAACTGTGTTGTTGGCAAAGCAGGCAGCGATTTTGTCACCTTCCTTGTTCCAACATACTTCAAATATGCCCCCGTTGCCAGCGAATGTCTTAATGATTTTGCCTTCCTTCAATGACCAGATGTGCATTGATTTATCAAGAGATCCACTGGCCAAATATTCTCCATTTGGGCTAAAGGCAACAGAATATACAGGATCCCTGTTGATTTGTTAAAAAAAACTATCCAATCATGCCAAGTGAGAGGATGATTAATCATCCAAAACAGTCATTTTTATGAATCAAAATAAAAATATCTGACGAAGATAGACCAAAATCTGTCCTCGATGCAGAACTATTAGCATAATATGGAAATAATCTCAACCCTGACTCACTACATCTATGAAACAAATACAAAAATATAACCAATCACAACCCCATCTTAGGACCTATCGCCCTGTTTTGAATTCATTATAGCAGTTAAAATCTTTACCTGTGTCCATTGAAGCTGTAGAGAAGTTTCCCAAGTTCTACATCCCACAACTTCACAGTTGAGTCAAATGATGCACTGTAATAATTATTTTTTTTCAGAAAATAAAAATATATAAATAAAAAAATAAGTATATTATGGAAAAACCCAATATCCAACTTCAGTCAGGATGCAAAATATCTACCTTGCAAGCACCAACTTGTGGTTAGGATTGTTTGTGCCTGGCCCTGTGGGACTCCAACGGATAGTGTATATTTCCTGTAATATAATTAATCACCCAATGTTTTAAATAAAAAATTAAGTAAAAACACAATAGCAATATACATAATCCTGAACTCAGTGGTACCTTTGAATGATCTCTTAAATCATGAACATATTTTTCCTGCTTAATACTCCATATCTGCGCCATCAATTTGTACGGGAGTCAAACAAACAATAAACTTGTCAATGCCAAGAGTAATAAAATGGTCAAGACAGATCATTTGACTTAAAGATTGTCAACATCATACACAACACAGTTTCTATTCCTAGGCATAATAGACAAACTAAAACAGGTTACCACCAAAGATCAGAATCAGTGTCATGGACCAATAGATGCAAATAGTTTAGTCTAAAAAGTGAAACATAAACAGATTACCTTTGCAGTAATATCATCTGAACATGAAGCTAGTAATGAACCAGTTGGATCCCATTTGACACAATTCACTTCCCCCTACAGTAGCATAATTTTCAGGATTAGACATAGAAAACTGTAGCATTGAATAACATGCCAATGAGTTATAATGCTTCTGATTTGCTACACCAATCTTAGTAACCAACACAAATCATGTGGGAAAACAAACTATAAAGTCAGCATTTTTCACTAGATAGTTATATCAGGAACAAATCTACCTGAAATATCAAAGTCAGAATAAGCTTCTAACCCCTCTACTATTTATCTATATCAGAAAGATTAAAATGCCAGTGAGCACAAGGCGCCCCATGGTTCCATCCAGAAGCATGACAAGCAAATTAACAATTGCTAAACTTGAATTGACCAGAATACCTAATATTTTTAACATATTGATATGAGATTTTGATTCATAATACTACTCAGGTGGGTTCAAGTGGTCATAATACTTCAGACAATTTAATATCAGAAATAAAGGTCATGTGTGAATGACCATTTTTGGATCTTCAAGAATCTATAGTACAATCCTCCCAACATATCTGCCTCGTTAATGGATGTTGGAGTACAGAAAGATAAATTACTAAACCATGGATCCACTGGAAGAAAAATCATAATCTGGTGCAATATTTATTTTACAATATTAACCAGTTGAATGCAAGAACAAACCTGATGCCCTGCAAAAGTCTTGAGAGGGCGATTCTCGCCAATCTTGCAGACATATATCATATTATCTGTAGAGCTTGTTGCAAATGAAACATTTGTTCGCCAATCCACATCAAGAGTTGGACCTAAATAGCAAAAATATTAACATTCAAATCCAAGCAATGATGGAGCCTTGACTGACAATACACTATTGTTTTCTTATGATTACGAAATGCAGTACCTGAATGGAATTCAAACTGCTGTTTCCATTCCTCAGATTTCACATCCCACACAATTGCAGTCTTATCACAGCTTCCAGTAAGAAGATAATCACCCTTTTTGTTCCACTTCAGAGAAAATATAGGACCTTTATGTTTGCTCAAAGTACTCCTTAGTTCACCTAGCCAATATGCACCCAGAAGATAAGTTGTGAGCTTCAGAAAAGGTTGAAAAGTGAAAGGCATGTTAAACAAAAAAGAAATTACTCAAATCAAGCAACAGAAATCAAATACCATGACAATCAAAATGAGCCAACAAACCCTGCAAAAACACATCATGTCTAACAGTAACTGGAAACCAAACGAAATTAGAGAAGAAAGCAGTAATCATATTGACTCTCAAGAAAGTATGCTTAATGATAACAATACCACTTTTCCATCATGAAAATCACTGAACAAACAGCTCCTATTCCTGCCAACTTCTTAGCACCCTTTTATGGTTTCAATATAACAAACCTCCCTCACTAAAGTTGCACCAATTTTTTAAGCAGAAAACTATCAATGATGTTCTGCCTCTTTTTAGGTTCACTGCAAGATCATAGGTCTGAGTGTATGCTGAGTTAAACATGAGGTGAAATACAGCTTACGCAAAATTAATTATCAGGTGACAATATCCTACTAATATCCTGATTTACATATACCCAACCCTAAAAAATCAGCGGTGCACTAGTTATTCAGCTTTTATACAATTAATTCATACTAGACAGTAGATGTTGACACAAGATTAGACTAAATAGGACAGGGAAGAAAAGAAACACAAAGTTAGATGCATGTTTCCTCCTCTCATCGCCATCAGAGGAGGTTGACCCATATGAGGTCGTCCAAGAATGAACAGCTACAGAATGTAGAGCTCCAATTCTCAAATCTAGGTTTTTAAAATGCAATACCAAAAAAAACAGTTACATAAAAGTTTGGAAGTTTGTTAAACAGATTAGCACTGAATTGACAAATACATGCTGAGCTACCATTCGCACATCCAAAACATTTTACCTGGTGAGTATTCAACAACAAATGACACCGCCACAAACAAATATTCTTCCCCTACAACCAAAAATACTACACTTAACTAGAACCATCTTTGGGTAATTAGACACAGCATCCGAAATCTAAAATTATTTAATATATATATATACAGTCAGGCTACTATCAGGTACACCTGACATTTGTTATGTTCAGGTATGAAAATCAATGGCTAAGATTAAATCATATATAAAGGGATAAGTGGATAAATACGTCATCAAGTGTTTTTAAAATCTGAGTCACTTATCCTTTTATATACGATTTAATCCTAGCCATTGATTTTCATACCTGAACATAACAAATGTCAGGTATACCGTATATCTGATAGTAGCCTATACACACACACACACACACAATAATTTTCTACTGGGCAACACACATCCTACCAAATCTTGTGGGATGTAAAGTATATGTACATGTCCCAACAGATGCTGAGGGACGTTTATTGCCATGCGTATACTGGGCTCTGTCACTTAGCAGAATAAAATTATATAAAGATATATATATCAAAACAAAGTTTTTGCCAATTACCATATCGATCAGCTCATGGCTTTGAGCCAGTTAAAGAAGAAGAAATCAAGCATAAATGAAGCAGCTTACCATTTGTACTCCAAATTCTAGCTTGCCCATCATATGAACCTGTTGCAAGCAGTGTTCCCTCACCCTGCATAATAGAAGACAAAAGAATTACAGTGTGGCAGTGTCTGCATGGAATAAGAGACAAATAGCAGCAAGGCAACATAAGAAACCATCACCATTCAAGAGGACAAGCAACAAACATGATATGTTTGATATAAAATTTATCAATAGATTATCCCAACCCAAGCAAACTTACAGAATGGGCACTGTGCAGCAATTAGTTTATAATGTTCTAGTATAATTCAGTATAAGTTTACAAGACATGCCTTCTAACTTCACCCCTTCACCAACATTCCCAAATAAAAAATAAAAATGCAGCTCGTCTTGAATTTTCCCATAAAAAGAAAAAGTAGCTATTCTTGCATGTTGAAACTTCATTTGAAATCAAATACAAAACATTTGATGGGCAAATCATAACCAAAAAAAGAAAAAAAAAACTGATGTTAGAACTCACATTCCAATCAAGTGTTGTGACATCTTGACTCTTCTCATTTGTCCTACCCTTAACATGCTTCAGCACCAAAACGTTAACTGGATTATTTTGCTTTCCAGATCTTCCATCTGCAATGGTCCAAATACGAGCTGTTGAATCTCCAGACCTAAAAATCACGTCAATCAGTTTAATATAGAGTAGAATAACAAGGTAAAACTTTTGAATGGTCAATAAAACATTGGCATGTCAATCTTGTATATCCTGATTAAATGATGTATGGTCCTATGTTAAAACTGCTTTTAATTCTAAAGTAATCATAAACCCATGAATAATATTATAATTCACCATCACCAACTCTGTCTACAGATATAAATGCATTTGAATTTTTCGCAATTTTGTTCCAAAACATCAATAATTGAATCAAATAGTGATCAAAGGTTTTGTAAGTTATTGCAAAACAAATACACCACTCATAAATAAAACCACCAGCAAAGAGGTACCTACCCTGATGCAAGAAGAGAACCTGTTGGACTCCAAGCGCAAGCACACACCTAATGTAGAAAAGTAAACAGACTTAACATCACAGAAAAATATAGCTAGACAACCCACCAAAGAAAGAAAAGTAGAAAGACAAAGTTGAGAAATGCAAGAGACTTGATAAAACCTCAGAAGTATGTCCTTCCAAAATTGTCACATCAGAACTAGGGATTTCGCATGCTTGGGGTGTTGAAGTCGTAACGACATCCATTGGTTCTGGTCCTATATGAGACAAGAAATAATTAAAATACTGTCTTCAGGAAAGGAACATAATTAGACACCAGATAGAGACAACAGGTACCTAAGAACCACTGATTCATATAAGACACAACCTGAATACGCAGATACGACAATTAGGCTACAGATAAGTGTAACAAATTTTATTTTTTTTCCAGATATTAATTACATTGAAGGTTGATACTAAAACTAAATTCCAATTCCTTTATAATCATGATAAGTGACACATGTTTTGACACATGTTTTACATACAATAGAACTTTAGTTGTCAAATACTTATACACTCATAATAATTCATTTTTTCCAACACTAACTCTGTTCTAAAAAACGATTTATCCCAGCCTATCCAAATATTATACACACACAGTCACTCACTCTTATGCCACCCTCCTAGAAGTGTCTGTGCTCAATAAAAAGGAACAACTATCGAAGAGCAACTCAACATGATTGACACCTTCCAAAACCATTGCATAAGTGGATAACCATTTATGTTAATAGTTCTCTACAACAAGAAATGGACATATGGACCGTTTTAAATTCATTGCTCTTATACTTAGCCTACTTCCAAGAAAGATATAGAGAATCACATTCTAAGTAAAGTTTTAAAAGTCTTCAGGTGTACTATAGGCGTCTTTGCTAATTTGAGGCAAGGCAGAAGGAGGCGCAAGCCTCAAGGTGGGATGAGGCGGAACAAGGCGTAAGCCTCACAGTAGACAAAAAGAAAATTATAAAACCATAAAAATACTAAAAAGATCATAGTTTCTAATTTAGTTACTCTGTCTTTCACATGATTGAACTCTCTTATGGTTTCAAATACTCTTCAATACAGCCTTTAGGATTGTTATTTTTGCATCCAGGCATTTTGACCCAGACTTGTGGTCCCAGAGAGAGAGAGAAATAAAAACCACTAAAACCATAAAAGAAAAATCACATCCAAGGCAAAAGATGAGGCTTCTGTCAAAACTGCCTCAAGGATTAAGCCATGATGCGGTGAGCCTCACCATTTCAAGGCATAAGCCTAAGCACAGGGGTGCCAAAGGTTATAGGTTCAAGGCAATGGCCTTGCGTCTCGCCTTGAGGAGGGCCTCAAGGCGTAAAGATTTTAAAAACAATAATTCTAAGTACACATCGTATGCAAATCAGCAACTTCAGCTTGTTGGATCATCAGATTAATAATCATTATATGTCCCTATCATTTAACATATATTCAGTAGCAATTTTTTTTTGGTTAAGCCAATACGGCAGATACACAAACATCACTTGCTTCTTCATCTATATTATAATAAAATTATCAACCACTAAAAAATTCAGGAGAATAAAACTATTACTTTATGATAGCCTTAACATTTGCATAAAAGCTTTATATATAGGACTAAGAAAACAAGGAAATCAATCTTACCTTCAAGTTTAACTCCAGATAATCCATTTTCTTCCTGCTTAACAATCACCTTATCTTCTTGATCTGTTACCATTTCTCTTTCACTAAGTTCCCCATGCTGCTTTTCTCGCTCCTTATCCTTTTCTATCCTCTCTCTGTCCTTTTCATGTTCCTTCTCCCTTTCATTTCTTTCCTTCTCTCTAACCCGTCCACGTTCTCCTTCCTGTTCTTTGTCAATTTCTTTGTCTTTTTCTTTATCTCTGTCCTTCAGCAAAATTCTCCTTTTTTCTCTGATCATTTGCCTCAGTTGATTTACATCCTTGGTAATGAGATCCAGGGGTTGTAAGAATGAGAAATCTTCATCCAACTCTGTGTCATTCTGGCAAGCTTAAAACAAACATTGATCAACATAAACTTGAAGTCATGCAGAGTAGAGAATAAGAGGTAAGAAAAAAATAAGGATTACAGAAAGACAGATAAGAATGCTAACATTACTCAAGTTTGCTTCCATCTCCAAATATTGAAGCCCTTTCTGCACAAATGTAATAAGTGCACCAGGTGGAACCAAATTACCATCAATGGGACATTTGTTGATGCCGGCCTCATATCCTAATGCAAAAGCTGAATGTGTGAAACCTGCAAAAAGTGAAAGACAGTTGGTAAATAATATCAAAACAGCGAGCAGCCGCATCTAGAAAACTGTAAATCTTTTCCAAATTTACAAATAAACACAAACTCATAGCTTAAAAAAAAGGAAAAAAAAAAATTAGAACATGGATTCTCTAAATACATTCGCTTATCGAAAAACAATTAATTATATCATAATGATAATTATATAGCATATACAATAAGACCAAAGTTTCGCCTAATTGATGTACAATTACTTGTCTATAAGAAGTTTGAAGACTATTCTAAAACACTAAATTCCAGAAGTTGTTAGTGGTTTCAATAACCGTAATTAAGATTTTGAAAGAAAATTGTTAACTATTTTCAGCAGCTTCATTCATACAATCCTTTCTTTAGGCCAAGCAGCGTTATTATTAGAATTGTTGTAAAAGTATTGCAAAACCTAGGCAGCATTACATGGTTAAACTACAAAGACATACCCGTTTCCGGATCTATAAGTTCTTGCCCCCCTCTCTCCACCACAATGGAGGAAAAGAAGAAGCAAAATTTGAAAACTTATTCCAAAATTACAGTACTTTACACATCCTTAAACCCTAATTCGGTGCCAATAACAAGTAGTGGATCAGAAACCCTAATTTCTTATGCCTAGTATAGAAAAGAAAATTAAGAAAAGGGATAGGGGCGGAAAATTGAGGGAATAGTGGGGGGGGGGGAGGACAACCGACCTGACTCTTGAAGGTAACGAAAGACGAGGTAGTTCAATTCGACGGAAGTGATGGAGGTCATGGTCGGAAAATCTCCGGCTTCAACGGCTGTGGATAAACCTCAAAAAATCATTTGGACCAGCTCGGAGTGAAACATACAGACTTTTTTATGAGGAGCTGGAAATTTTTGGAGAGAGAGGTCGTTTAATGGAAGAGCATCGCGTACCGTCGTTAGAAGACGGAATTGGGACACAATTTCGTTTTGGGTGTCTTTGTCTCTGTCTTTTCGTTTATTTTATTTTTTCGTTTGCCGATAATGGGAGGCTTACTAAGTCTACCTAAGCACCACCACGTCTGGTGAATAGCCACATGAGATTTTGCCACTTGGCGATAATGGGCATCGTTATCCTTTCGTTGCAAGAGCGATCATAACGGCTGATTGTGACGCTTAAATCAGATGGGACCCAGATGTCCTACTTATCTTCCGCCCAAGAGAGAGAGAAAATAGTCAGCTGCCGATTTGTTAAAAAACGTTATAATTATATTAATATTAAAAAAGTACATAAAAGTCCTAAAACAAAATCTTTACAAATATTTTATATATATATATATATAATTTTCCATAAAAATAGTATTACTTTTTGAACATTTTATTTCTGCAATGAGTCTTATTAAATTACTATTAAACTTCTAGAATAGCTAAAAAGGACTAGTGAGCGAATAAGAAAAGACCAGTGAGTGAATCAGACATTGACTTCGATAGAAAGCAAATACAGATTTACACATTTGTGTTAAAAAAAAAAAGACTCTTATACACAGTGAATCTAAGAGACGAAAAGAACCATCTTTTGGTAAAAGGAATTGCAGTCATAAACGCAGAAAAAGGCCTCAAAACATAGAATAAAATGGACAGAAGAAACATCAAAAGAAAAGTCGTTGTTCTCCCTGAGAGCTAACTTAATTAGCAGATCCACACTTTTGTATGCTTAACTAGCTATCCAAGAGAGAGATCCAGCAGAGACAGCAAGCTTGTGTTAATTGCCAAAAGAATTAATTCAATACGGGTGTCCCAGACACAAGGACCATCAGGAAATTACATAAAATCTTATCAACGACGCTATTCGCGTCACTTAATGTTCTTAGAGGCAGTACTATCTGTTGCCCAGACAAGAGCTTCAATCTCTGCGCCTCTTTTAATGATTTCCTTAAAATGCCCTTCCACACCCATGAGTCACCCGATCGCTTTCTGTTTCAAGCAAAATAAGACCCACTTTTAAGATACCTTCCACATAAAAGAGATGCCCAAAGACTTTCCTCTCCACTGGCTAGTTTCTATACCCCAGCTTGGTGATCAACGCAGAGTTGATATCCGTGAATCTTTTAAAACTCATAACGCCATTCACTTTGGGGTTCCACGCAGCTTAAAAGACCTTCCTCATAGAAAAGATCGATAATTGCATTAATTTTAAAAATAAATAAATAAACAATTACCTTAAATTAATTGAAAGGTCATACTTTCATGAAATTATGATGCATGAATAAATAAATAAACTCAAAGGTGAATTGCACTTTTGTATTTTTAAATTTTTAACTTTTAAAAATAGTTATTTTGATTTTTAATTTTTAAAATCTCTTAGAGATTGGTTTAATTTTTAATTTAACTAAATAAATTGATAACAGTTTCATTTATATGGCTGCTTTCTTCTTATTAATCAATATTTTAATCTCTTTTCTCACAAATTTTATTATAAGTTTGAATAAAATTGTTACTAATTTGTTTAATTAAATTGAAAATTAGATTGATCTATAATAATTTGAAAAATTAAAAGCATAAATCACTATTTCTGAAAGTTAAAAACCTAAATTGTAAAACCTTACAAATAAAGAGTAGCGAGTGCATATTAACCCCAAATTTAAACATTAATATTCAGAAAAATGCTTCTGTCCAAAAACTTAAAAAAAAATTCTATTAAATTAAATTTAAAATATCAATAAATGGGTACTAGACAATAATTGAAAAAGTTTTAAACACTTAAAAAGTTTAAATAAAGAAATGAAAAATTAATACAGCAGGAGTACCTAAACACCGTTGTAAAGGGGCAAATCTTTTCTATTATTATTATTATTATTTTGATGAATTGTGAGGCAATTATTGATCAATATTCCTGTATATTCATATGACACTTTCAATTTAATATTATATTAATTCGCCTTTTCCAATCCTTTGGTTTAAGACCCAAAAGATTCTCCATTGACATGCAGGTGATGATATTAGCTGGGACCGACACCTCTTCACTAACATTAAAATGGATAATGGCCAATCTGCCTAGTCATCCGCGTGACTTGCGAATTGGATGCTCATATTGGCCAACAAAACTTGGTGCCACATTGCTCTTCTGATCACGACTGCACCGTTGGAAGATACAAAGTGCCACGTGATACTATATTACTGGCTAATGCATGAGCTATGCATAGAGATCCTAAGCTGTGCGAAGATACAGAAAGTTTTAAGACCGAGAGGTTTGGAGAAGGTGATCAGCCTGAGGTATACAAATTAATGCCCTTTGGTATATATTGGAAGGACGAGATGCCCTGGCATCAGGCTTACCCAATCGGCTTGATTTTGGTGTTTTTGATTCAGTAAACCACACTGCCGGCATGTATGCCACCAAGTCTGCTGGGCAAGTCAGCTGCGCCCAAAGCCTGCCAGCACACAGAAACCGCTAGTAACTGCTGCTAACTGCCAGCCACACATGTGCGTGTGCCATGTCAGCCACACACGCCCATGTGCATGCCAATTCCGGCCAAGTCTGGGCTCACACGCACACCTGCGCGCCACCTGATGCCCATCCACGCACATGCTCCGCACCTACCTCGCACATGCCCTGCTCATGTGCACTGCTGCCTGCACAGCCCTGCTCAGCGTGTGCCTGCATGCTGCCTGTCTGCACGCCTATGTGCCTGGCTGCCTGCATGCATGCTGCCTTGTGCTGCCTCACTGCTGCACAGCCCCGCATGCTGCATGGCTGCCTTCCTGCATGGGTGCTGCCTCTGCTGCACACCATCTGCTCAGGCTGCAGGCTGCCTTGCCCACACTGCATGCTGCCAAGCCCACGCTGCATACTGCACTCGGCCTTGCCACTGGCTGCGCACACACTTGCTTGTCTAAAGCACACTGGGCACCAGCTCATGTTGTGCCACGGCCAGCCTTGCTGCCCTTCACATATGTGCGCCTACCCACACACATATGTCATGCTGCGCCACTCAACGCAGCCCCACTGCATGCTTGCATGCCTTGCCCGCACACACATGCACTGTCTAGCTGCACGCCCAGCCAACTGCTTGGTCCACGCACAGCCCCAACGTCGAGCCACATCCTTGCACACGCCTCACGCACAGCTCCTGCCTGCACGCACACACACGCCTGCCCATATGTTACGCTCAACATGCTGCCTACTCACAGCATTGTGCCCATGTTGCTGCCTGCCTCGCAGCACATGGCTGCACCATGGCTGCCACCTCCAGCCACGCTGCATATCTCCTAGGCACGCTAGGCAAGCCGCCCATGCCATGCCTTGCTGCACCCCACCAATGCAACCACTTGCCTTACTTGTCACCGAGACTATGCCCATCACAGGCACAGCCCCATCTCGCCTCGGCATGGTGCAAGACCAACCATGCCTTGGCCGAGCCATGGACTCAAGGGTCTAACAAACCTCCCACACCTCCTGAATTCGATGTCCTCATCAAGCCAGCAAGTGCCTCTGTTTTTCCCTCCTCCGAACCCACACTATCCAGCAGCATCACTGGAGCACACCGAATCTGGATGTCTCATGCATCCTCTCCATCGGTCACCACTGCATTGGCCTACATTGGCTGCTTCTTTGGGCAGTCTCTAGCCCTATGCGGTCCATTGCATATGAAACAACCACTGAATGTCTTGCCCTTGTCTTGAGAGGTCTCAGCCCACTTGGCTGTGGAAGCATCCCCATACTTCCCGGTCCTCTCATTGCCACTACTGCCTGCCTTGGACCCCTTGCTACTCATAGCCTCCTGTATTTTCCTCCTCTCGTTGGAAAATGAAGCTGGGATCATGTAGTCCATCAGTCCTCCACAGCAGCAATAGCAGATGGCAAAGTCTTGACATTCTGCCTCTTTAGTTCCGCCTGTGCCCAGCCCTGCAAACCAGACACAAAATTGAACATTTTGTCCTCCTCGGACATGTTAGAAATGTCCAACATCAAGGAACTAAAGGCCACAACATAATCCTTAACACTGCCCGTGTGTTTGAGATTCTTCAGTGATTTCCTTGCAAGCCAACTCGAGTTGCAAGGAAGGAATTGTGTCTTCAATTCCCTCTTGAGGCTCTCCCAAGTCTCAATCTGTGGTCTGTCCGCATGCTCATCATCTTGCTGCCTTGTTCGCCACCACAGTTTGGCATCACCGGTCATGTACATACTAGTTATCATTACCTTCTCACGGTCTGGACAGCGAGCAGCCAGGAAATACTGCTCCATATCCCACAAGAAATTCTCCAATTCCTTGGCATTCCGTGCACCATCAAAGGGTTTAGGATCTGGTACCTTGATTTTAGATGGAAACACCTCTACCGTAGAGGACAAGGAAGGGCTGTGTGTAGTTTGACGAAGCACATCAACACTCCCCTCCACAACCAGCAACCTTTCCTTCATAGAATCCGCAAAGGCCACCAAATCATCCCCAAGCACAGTCTGCTTCTCATGGGTTTCTGCAATGAAAGCCGCCGGATTTTGTGATAGGGCTTCCACAGTCTCAGCCAAATTGTCCAACTGATTAGTAACACTAGCATTTGGTTCAACCGGAGTAGCACCCAGCAATTCCTCCAGGCGTGCCACTCTCTCACGAAGGGCTTCAACAGCAGCACCTCCACCAGCCATCTGTTAGGAACAAATCACACAGCAACAAGCAAAAATCGAACCAGCCACACAGCAAGCGACGCACCAACGTAACCAGCCAACACCACAGATCTGCACTCCACACAAACCTGAGGTTCCTCAACAAACCACGCACCAACGCAGCAAGCACACCACAAGTCCGCAACTCACACGAACCTAACAATCAACAAGCCATGCACCGACGCAGCAAGCACACCTCACAAGTCCGCACTTCACACGAACCAGGTTTTGATACCAGTAAATTGAAACATGCGGGAAAGTAATTAAAAGTGTTACCATGCCGAAAATTGAACCATTGGAGGCCACTAATGACTTACACTTGTCCAAAACCCTTTGATCACATGTTAATAACATTTTATACACATAACGTACCCACTAATTTTATGACTACTAGGACACAAATCACCATAGACTCACTAGCACTTTCTTTTAGGAGCTTTTTTTTATATACTTACACAAACTAACTCATGCGCTCACATCCTGGAAGCCTACCTTCACTCACTTGAGTAGCTCAAGTAATAAAAGAGACGAGCACTTCTATATTTATAAAATAATTCAAGTCCATGTACACTTCCTTAGGGTCAGTGCTCCTCTTGATAATGTAGATATAATTCTTTCCCAAATTCTAACGCTATGCTTGTTATCCAGGCACATAAAATAAACTAGATAATTCTAGAAATACCAAGTCAAATGTTGATGACCTTCAATTCTCCATCTCAAAATTGACTTCCCAAATTCAGAAGAGTGATGCAAATTAACGTTATCCCATTCTTCCTTCGGTGTCTTGGCAACTAAAATATGACTCTTGTATTTTCTCCTCTATGGGAGTTTTAATTGCCACCAATGCCTTACCAGCTTCAATAACTTTATTGCCTCCAATGATCTCCTAGAGATTTTGTTCCTACAAATAAGACTATACACAGCAACCACATGCTGTAATTCTTGCTATTGAGCTTCTTTATACTTTCTACTTCTTGAAGGTCACCATCGTGGTTTGGCTTTCCTTGACAATACCAAACAAGCTTGGTCCCAAACAACAAACTCCACAGTTTCAGAATGTGCAATATCACATGAAGCTCCTCCATCAATGGTTTTTGACCACATCTTGCCACTGCAGTTCAAGACTGTTTTTTATATCCACCCAGACACCAAAGCTGACTAACTTATGAGACACAATTATTGTTATCCCACTAAACCCATTCCACCTATCCTAGAATCGACCGGCTTTGATACTAAATTGTTGAGGTTATCTTCAGTACTTTGATACCAAATTGTACTGGTTAATCTAACTTGTATTCTACTAATGACTTACACTTGTACAAAACCCTTTCATCGCATATTAATACATAATAACATTTATGCATATAACACCCAATAATGTTATGACTACTAGGACACAAACCACCATAGACTCACTAGCACTCAATATCTAGGAGCTTCTTTCTCTACTCTTACAAACTAACTCACGTGCTCACATCCTAGGAGCCAACTTTCACTCACTTAAATAGCTCAAGTAAGAAAATAGGCAAGCACTTCTATATACATGCTAAAGTCGGTAATAAACCAACTCTAAAAGCTTCTAAACACTTTTCTTAGGTCGGTGCTCCTCTTTTGTTTTTAATTGGTAAATAAAAAAAGTTATAACGGTAGAATTTAGTATATCCTCTGCAATATTGAGTGGAAGATTTACACGCATCGATCAATCTATTGCGCTTATATCTCGCTATTATGCTTAGCTCAACAAAAAATATTGAGCTTTAGACCCAAGCGATGAGAGTACTAAAATATTGGTCTAATTAGCCAAAAATTGAGACTCTTACCAATCCATCTAGAACTTTTCAACAAATCAAAGCTCCTCTTGATAATGTAGAGATATTTATTTTCCAAATTCCATGTTTTGCTAATTTTCCAAGCACATAAAATAAACTAGATAATTCTAGAATACCAAATCAATGTCGACAACCTTCATAAAGTAATTTCAATTATGAACAAGGTTCTCTTTGAGACTATGGAAAATTTTAAAATGTTAGTTTGATTCCCTTAGCTATAGTTTTTATTTTAGTTTAAGTGTATTTTAGTACATTTTTAAATTAACTTTATTCGCATTGAGCCTGTACAATTAATTTGTGCAATATAATACTTTATAATTTGAAAAAAAGTTGCGTATTTGTCCAATTTAATTAAAATTGACAGATTCCGTCAATTAGAGATCAAGTGCTATTTAAATTTGATTTTTTCATTTTTTATTATGCCAAAAATTAAATATGGAAAAGAAAAGTTATAAATGAATGTCAAACTTTTTATTTTTATTTTTTTATAGTTTTTAGTACTATAAAAAACGAAGAAATTAATTTTCGAGTCAAGTATATAGGTTGAAGGAATCAATCAATTTTAACTAAATTTGACAAATATGTAACTTTTTTCAAATTACAGGGTATCAATTGCACAATTAAGTGCAGAGACTATCTGAAGAAATTTAATTTTAAAAAATACTAAAGTATATTGAAACCTAGTTTTTTTTCTTTTTTTTTTTGAAAGACGGTTAGCCATACTTTAATTTGTAAGCCTATATAAAATTTGGTCTACATTACCAAACTATATATATTTTTGCTAATATGGACAACATTGCTTTCTATTTAGAGGGTAATAGCCCATTGTAATTGTCTGATGCTCATAATGAAGTGCATCATATGCATAATTATGAGCTTCAAAAAGGCTGCAATAGATTGCTGTCCACCACAGCAGTAGTTTTGTTTGCATATATACGTGGTAAATTGTAATCCCATAAAAGCTTTTAATTGTAGCAATTTCCAATTCTAACCTATGTTAAATAAAGATTTTGCAATGAAATATATTGTTAATTGTACTTTGAGTATTTTATATTTTTGTCAACAGATTAAATTTTCAAATTTAAAATATTAAATCTAGCCTCATATTTACAAATTGCTTCACATTTCCAATTAAAAAATTGATTTCTAAATTTACTAACAAAAAATTAACAACATCAATTTACTCTCTCTCTTTTTTTCCTTTTCTTTTTGTAAAACCAAAATTTAGAAACAAAGAGGCATAAACTGTATGGGTAATTTCTAAAAAGTCTCTGGGCTTACTACGACAATGAGGACAATATCATTTTGGTGGGCAACAAGAATGGGGAGTTTTTGGTGAAATCCTTATATTGGCTTGAAAATTGGGAGCGGGAAACACAACAAAGATGGTGGAAGAAGTTATGGAATTCCAAGATCCATGAAAGACAAAAGTTTATGATTTGGAAGTTGGCCCATAAGGGCCTTAGTCTTAATCAGAATTTGATTCAAAGAGGAATATAGATACCGGACGTGGGCTGCATGCATGGATGTGAGTGTATGGAAGATGAAATTCATGTTTTCTTCACTTACCCTTTTACTAAAGGTCTTTGGTTTGCCTCCCCTTAGGGAATTCAATGGAATGATCAGCTCTACAATGATTGCAATGATTATCTTCATCAAATCTGGAACCCTGAGTTCCCCAGGCCAATGATGAAAAAAGATCGGGAGAATTTTATTTTGTTTAGTGCCACTATCCTTGATCATATATGGTGGGTAAGGAATGAAAAGTGCCACCATGACTACAACACTAATTTAGAAGATTTGGTGAACACCATTATGAGTAGATATGAGGAGTTCAAGAATGCTTACAGCAAAGAGGACCACATGCAGGGAGGAAACCATCATGTTCTGGCCCCTAGGGGCTGGCGCCCTCCTCCAGGAGGAGTCATCAAGATTAATACGGACGCAGCTGTTAGAGGAGATCACAGTTTCTTAGGCATAGTGGCTAGGAATGATGCTGGTGACATTTTGGAAGCTCATTCGTTCAAGGTTAGTACTCTCATTCCGTTAGCTGCTGAGCTTATGACAATTCACAAAGCCATTATGATCAGCATGAGGAACGGGTGGGACAGTATTGAGTGTGAGTCTAATGCCCAAACTATAATTTCTTGGTTGAATGGGGGAAATAACAAGCTGATTCACTGTACTTTAGAGCAGCTTGTTAAGGAAATTCTACATTTTCGTTATTTGTTTTGTAATGCTAGTTTTTTGTGGTGTAATCGTTCTTGTAACAAGTGTGCTCACTTGATTACCAAATGGGCAGCAACTCACGATTACTCAGGTTTACTTAGACAATATTTATATCCCGAGTCGGTGCTTGACTGTCTGATCATGGATAAGAGGGTTTCCACCTCCGTTTAATCAGGCTCTCTGATTTGTAAACTTTCTTTTGGTTTTTTATAAAACTGTCTCCTTTTAGCAAAATAAAATAAAATTCTAAAAAGTCTTTTCAAAGCTGGAACTCATGAGTTAATGACTCGCAGACACTGTGGTCATATGGTTTATCATTTTTTCTTTTACCATATCATTTTAGTTTTTTATTTTTGAGAAAAAGGGTCTTGACGCTCAATATCCATTAGTTAATTTACGTATTAGATAATATGAAACAATTTATAAATTTAGGGTTCCAATTTGAATATTTTAAAGTTGAAGATCTAATAGCAATTTGGCCAAAAAATAATACTAAAGTTCATTTAATCTTAAAAGAAATAAATATTTAGTTTCCAGTCTTCCACTCATCAGTAGGTGGCGGAAGGAAGATTATTTAGCTTTCCATAAAATTTTAATGTCTATGTCCATGTTTATTAAAAAACACATATATGAGGACAAAACAAAGAATGCCCAACCATTCTGTGTAAATTAGCAATGATTTTAGATCTACGACAGAGAGTAATGATTTTATCATTAAAAAAAGAGTAACATGTTGATGAGCCAGCACTTCAGGCTTTTTATAGTAGTAAAGTTATTCAATATTGATTTAGAAATTTGTAACATTAATCTATAAATAAATAATATATAATATTGATTCATAATTAAACAATAATATCACTTACACTTATCAATTAATATTGAAAAAGCTCTTTATACTTCAAAAGGAATTGCATTGAATAATTTTTCCAGTACTGCATTATACACATACGTATTCACTGACGCAAACCGCGACAAAGAGTAAAGATTTTATTTATAAAAAAAATAATAATAAGATTAAAAAATAAAAAATAAAAGTGAGAAACATGTTGATGAGCCAGTACCACATAATGCAAGGACCTATTCAGTGACGCAAACTGCTCTAAGAGATTAGATTTGGAAGAAAACAAAATATACGCAATTGCTTACGTAATTAGACATGTAGCCACATTAACAGGTCACGTTAAGTAAGAACTCCACCTCAGCTGACTTTTGTCAAATTATCAAGAAGAATAATCGAGAGATGAAAACTTAAATAAAAAAAAAAAAAAAATCGTAGCCATTAATTTGGCTAAACAAAATTACAGATTCCAGTGTTTCCAATTGATGCAGAGTATTATTAATGAGCCGATTTAAGAAAAGAAAATGGTGACGATCGAAATACTGCCAAAGTTTAAAATATCATTACTAACCGAAATTTGAACATTTACAATACGAAAATGATGTATAGGAATATTAACAATTATTGAATACCAATAAAAATTTATAAAAATTGGTGGACCTATAGAAAAAATTGAATTTTCTATTGAAATTTTAGAATTAACTTATTTAATCAGCTAATTATCCATTTGACTATAAAAATTGAAAATAATATAGAACGTATATTATATTCCTCAATGAATTTATTGTAAATGTTGGCTTTTTATAAATTTATTGATTAATTTGCAAAAAGAAAATGTATATATGATAAAATTATTGATTAATTAAAATATATATTACAACTATGTACAATAAGATTATAATTTATGAATATCATCTCCGTGCCACTTATAATTCTTGTCAGTTAAAAATTTCTATATTTGTTTGATAAATTTTGTTTGAAAAATTAAATTTAATAAATATTTCTAAAATTTTCATGTAAACTTTTGACAAAAATTTCAGTAATTTCAACATATATTATGAAAATATTGACCAAATACAAAGGGAATGTATATGAACAGACAGTTTTAAAAAAAAATATTAAAATTTCAACAGAATTTACGTATATATCCCAACGACCTATTAAAAAAAAAAGGACCCTTTTTTTTGGTTTAAAAAGAAAAAAAAAAAAAAAAAACCTTGAATACTGCATAAGCTAGCAATTGAATAAGAAGATTAAAAATATAAAAATAAAATATATATTTTTTTCTTTGAATTGAACGAGGAGATCTAAATTTGGATTAAAAAAAAAAAGAATCTAATTTTACGGCAGAATTATTTTATAACTACAATTTTAGACAATATATATATATATATTATTAGACTATTATTAGGTATATCTGATATTTATTATGTCAGATATACTGGCTAGGATTAATAAATATATAAAAGAATAAGTACTTCAGCCATTGATTTTCATACATGTTCAGGTATATTTGATATTTGTTATGTTCAGATATAAAAATCAATTGATAAAATTAAATCATATATAAAAAGATAAATAACTCGGCCATTAATTTTTATATTTAAAGATAACAAATATCAGCTGATAATAGTCTCACTGAATATATTATTCTAGAATCCCATCGCAGGGGACCAAGATAAAACCATGATAAATACAAGTTGATCTCAGCCACAACCAGTGCCTCACAGTATAGCCTCAGACTAAATCCTATTCCATATCAACCACGCACACAATGGAAGACACAATTCTGGCTCTGCTGTACACAATAAGCCTTTCCTTTATCACCCTTCTCTTATTTGCTTTGAAGCTGTTGCCTTCCACTTCAAGTCCATACAAAAACCTCCCACCGGGGCCACCATCTCTTCCAATTATAGGTCATCTCCATCTCTTAAAACTCCCGGTCCATCGAACCTTCCGCCGCCTATCACATAAATGGGGCCCCATTTTCTCACTCCGGTTCGGATCCCGCCGCGTGGTTATAGTCTCGTCGCCTTCAGCAGTGGAAGAGTGCTTTACCAAGAACGACATCGTTCTGGCAAACCGCCCACAGCTTCTCGTGGGCAAACACATAGGCTACAACCACACCACATTGGCTGCATCACCGTACGGCGATCACTGGCGCAATCTCCGCCGCATCAGCACCATCGAAATATTCTCCTCCAGTCGTCTCAACATGTTTTTAGGCGTTCGGAAGGACGAGATCAGGCGATTGCTGCATAAGCTTTCGCGTAATTCGGTACGAGGTTTCGCGAAGGTGGAACTGAAGTCTATGTTTTCGGAGATGACCTTCAACATCATAATGAGGACGGTGGCAGGGAAGCGGTATTACGGGGATGACGTGGCACACGAGGAGGAAGCTCGGCGATTCAGAGCGATCATGAAAGAGATAATTGCTCACGGTGGGGCAGCCAATCCAGGTGATTTTTTACCCATTTTGAATTGGATCAATGGAAGCCGAGGTTATGAAAACAGGGTTAGGAGGCTTGGCAAGAGGATGGATGCATTCTTACAAGGACTTATTGATGAGCATCGCAGAAATACAGAGAGCAGAAACACAATGATTGATCATTTGCTTTCTTTGCAACAGACACAGCCTGAATACTACACTGATCAAATTATCAAAGGACTTATACTGGTTAGTACTATAATATTTTTCTTTTTCATAATTTATCCCTTTTTTTTTTTTTTTTAACTTAATAGTTTTTATTTCTTTTTGGCATAATAAATCGGAATTAAAACAGACAAATGCATGCAGAACCCCGGGAATTGGGATTATGTATATATATATATATGTGTGTGCGCGCGCGCGCATGCTATTATTAAGATTGACCGATTGAATTTTCATCTGATNATGTGTGTGTGCGCGCGCGCGCGCATGCTATTATTAAGATTGACCGATTGAATTTTCATCTGATATGTTATTAAAAGGTGATAAAATTGGAAACTGCGTTTATTAAAAATAAAATATGCAGTAGCTTATGTTTGGTAAAAAAAAGATTTTTAGTGAAAATTCTGATGAAAATTTTATCACAGCATTTGATCTATTTTAGTGATAATAGTTTTTAATTTGTCACTAAAGTAGACTTTTAGTGACAGTTTCATTTGAATGCATTGATAATTTCATCTATATATATAATAATTTTACAAAAAAAATATTTTTATATTATTAAAATAAAAATTGTCATCAAAATATATTTTTAATGATAATTTTAAAAATATTGTCATTAAACCTAAATTATCTGTAACAATAATCTTAATTTGTCACTAAAAATATACAGGTTACATTTTAATAAATAAAAATATTTTTATTTTAAAATTGTATCATATATATATATATATTTATAATATTAAAATCAGGACGCAAGCATCCACATGTGATGAAGCGTATAATTCGGCATGGACCCCGGCTTAAATAAATTCATAGATATTTTAATGTGAAAATAAATGCGTGTGTATACATATGGTGCTAGCACCATATTCCTCATTAATTAATTATTTTGAATCACAGATGTATGGTTCCAGTCTCTTACAATTTTAGAAAAATATTTTTCAAATAACCAAACTCATTATTTGCAGAATTTGTTATTGGCTGGAACTGACACATCTTCAGTGACATTAGAATGGGCAATGGCCAATCTGCTTAACCATCCCCACATACTGAAAAAGGCTAGAGTCGAACTAGATGAACATGTAGGGCAACAAAACTTGATAGACGAACCAGATCTTCCCAAACTGCCTTACCTCAAATGCATCATCTCTGAAACCCTTCGACTGTACCCAGCTGCCCCGATGCTCGTGCCCCATTTCTCTTCCGACGACTGCACAGTTGGCGGCTACGATGTGCCACGCCACACTATGTTATTGGTCAATGCATGGGCGATACACAGAGATCCTGAGCTGTGGGAAGATTCAGAAAGTTTTAAACCTGAAAGATTCGAAATTGGTGATGAAGATCATGATAAGGTGCACAAGCTAGTGCCGTTCGGTATTGGAAGGAGGGCGTGTCCTGGGTCTGGATTGGCGCAACGTGTCGTTGGCTTGGCTTTAGGGTCGTTGATCCAGTGCTTTGAGTGGGAGAGAGTTAGTGAGGAGGAAATTGACATGTCTGAAGGAAAAGGGATCACTATGCCCAAAGCTATACCATTGGAGGCCATGTGTAAAGCCTGTCCTATCATTAACAATGTTCACCTTCTCGAGACTATGGAAAAGATTTAAAAAATAAAGTCGGTTGGTTAAATATATTATTAGCTATATATAATGCATAGTTAATTGACGTGTAATCTTCCATGTGCTGAATTTTAATCCTGTAAAATATTAATTATAGTAATTTGATTTCAATTCTCAACTTAAAAATACAATGTAGACTTTGGACACTTATTTCTACCAATGGTTTTGTTATCCGATCTCTATTTCGTCGTTCTTTCGACTTCCAACATCAATTAATCAGATCTCAACTACCAAATGGATCTTTCTTTCTTCACTTTAAAATCAGAATAATTAATTACTTTCATTTTAGAACTTTTAAAAAAAAAAAATTATATATAAACTTTTAAAAATTAAATTGCAATTTTTTTTTGTTGGTTCATTAATTAATGGGTCAGAAACCCAATAATATATAAATATAAACGAAACAAGGGACAGTTACAAATTATAATGGGGTATCATGATAATTTCATTAATTGCATTTTAATATTTTTAGTTTGAAAATGTTTTATTTTTGAGCTTACTATTTTAATATTTAGACCCTCAAACTTCAATTTGTTTTATGTTCATGTAATTAATTTTTGTGGTAGGGCCCGCTAATTGTTTAAGAGTATTAAAGTGTAGTTTAAAAAAAATCTAAATTGTAAAAATTGAAATTAAAAGGCCTAAATTTCAACAAATTATATTTTAATATGGGATAAATATAATAGAACAGTTAACCGCCATTCGTGAAAAATTTTATTGGAAGAAAATGCAATAAATTGAAACTTAAAGATTTAAATTGAAACATTTTAAATTTCAAAGCTGAAAGTGCAATTTTTTCAAATTAAAATATAATATAGTGTAATTGATTCATATATTTCATCTACTAAATTTGACAGTTTTTATTTTTTTAATCTAAACTCAAAAGATAGAGCTGATTCAAACTCATAATTATTAAAAATTAGCCTAAAAAAATTCATAATTATTAAATAAGAAAATATTGCTTAACTTAGAAAGTTTAAAAATATAATAAAATTTGGTGGCGATAGACTTTGCATAAAATTTGATACAATTATTAATTAGTAGGCAAAAAGTGTTGATTTGTAATGATTTTAGAGTCAAGGACAGGTAAATAATCAAATGAAATGTTTGTGGAGACGTATGCCAATTTGCAACCACCCGCAGCAAAATGATGTACTTTAAGACGCAATAGACAGGATTAAAAAGGTGCGCACTCATTCAACAAAAAAAATAAAATAAAAGGTACGCATTCACTGACGTTGTTAGCATATGAGAGATTAGAATCTTCAATCCCCAATTTAATACTTTTCCTAAGATAAACATAGAAAATATGTCAACATATTTAAAAAAAAAATGTCAATATGATGGAAGATTCTAAAAAAAACTCCACGTGACTATTGTCATTGTATCTTAACGCGTGGCCTCAAGTTAAGAAAAAAAAAAAAACCAAAAATGCTACTTCATCCAAGCCAATTTAATATACTTTTCGTTTTCAGCCAAAAAAGTCAAAACCAATTTGTCCAATGATTACATTAAATTTAAAGATTGATATTTGTCTATTTGTGCCTAATGTTGTATTTTAAAAGTGTTTTTTAAAGACAAATAACTAATATAATTTGCACAATACTGACTTAATTATATGTGTATATCTATTAATGAACTTGTTTAGCAAGTGTTATTATTCAATGACATAAAAGTAGTAATTTTACCATGTTAAAAATTATAGATGTGGTCATCATAAATTTTTTATTATGTCGAAGTTTCTAATACAGATTTAGGGGTTCAACAAAAAGGAAAACAAACGTTTCAACTTAACCATAGAGAAAGTAGTCTTATACAAGAAAATAAACGAGTATAGATTGAACTAAATTGAATTGAAAGCCGTAATCATTTTCAACTTTTTTTTTGTCTAGAATTTAAGACTTTTTCTTTGTCTATACCAAATTTGATTGGCCATCCCTGCCTCACTTCATTTCATGAATGCTTAGCCCCTTATAAATACCAATTCTTACCCATCACCACCACCAATCACACAAAATTCTATTCCATTTTAATTTTCAACACAAAAGCAAATTATTAAGCACAGCACAAGCCATGGAAGACACACTGCTATACACAGTCCTTTCCCTTATCATCTTCTTATTCTTCGCTTTCAAATTCTTCCTTTCGCCTAAAACTCCCTATAAAAACCTCCCACCGGGCCCACCTTCTCTCCCAATTATTGGCCACCTCCATCTCGTCAAACCTCCAGTCCACCGAACTTTCCACCGCCTTTCCCAAAAATACGGTCCCATTTTCTCTCTCTGGTTCGGTTCGCGCCGCGTGGTCATAGTGTCGTCGTCCTCGGCGGTGCACGAATGCTTCACCAAAAACGACATCGTCTTGGCCAACCGCCCTCAGCTGCTTATTGGCAAACACCTTGCCTACAATTACACGACCATGGTCGCAGCCCCATACGGCGACCACTGGCGCAACCTCCGCCGCATCGGTTCCATCGAGATCTTCTCGACGAGCCGTATCAACATGTTCTCGAGCATCCGAAAGGACGAAGTCAAGCGGCTATTGGTTAAGCTCTCTCAAAACTCGGCGCGAGATTTTAAAAGAGTTGAGATGAAGTCGATGCTGTCGGAGCTGACCTTCAACATCATAATGAGAATGGTCGCCGGAAAACGGTACTACGGAGACGAGGTATCGGATGAGGAGGAAGCGAGGCGGTTCAGAGAGCTGATGAAGGAGGTGGTTGCAAGTGGTGGAGCATCGAATCCGGGAGACTTCTTGCCCATCTTGAATTGGATCGGGAGTGATGGTTTTGAGAGCAGGATAAAGAGACTCGGTAAGAGGACCGACGATTTCATGCAAGGCTTGGTCGATGAGCATAGGAATAGGAAAGAGGGTAGAAACACCATGATTGATCATTTGCTTACTCTGCAACAGTCGCAGCCTGAGTACTACACAGACCAAATTATCAAAGGGTTTATACTGGTTAGTGCTCCTAATTAAACTTCTCTTAATATATCTGCATATATATATATATATAAATTCTAAAATAATAATATTTTTATTTTATTAAAATAAAAACTATCATTAATTTTACGTTATCAATCATAAATTAAAATTTTTATTACTAATAATTATTTTTAATAACAATATTTTTAAAATATATTTTTAATGATAATTTTTATTTTATTAAAATAAAAATATTTTTTGTTAAAAAAATACTATTTATTTATATATTTGTTAAGATAGAAATGTTATTAACAAAGAAATATTATATATACATTTATGAATAATGCTAAAAGTAGCATCTAGTTTACCCTTATATTTATCAATTATATTTGTGTTATTATTCTATTGACTTATATTTATTTCTATAAAAGTAGTTACTTATATTTATCTTTGTTAATAACATTTCTATCTTAACAAATATATAAATAAATAGTATTTTTTTAACAAAAAATATTTTTATTTTAATAAAATAAAAATTATCATTAAAAATATATTTTAAAAATATTGTTATTAAAAATAATTATTAGTAATAAAAATTTTAATTTATGATTGATAACGTAAAATTAATGATAGTTTTTATTTTAATAAAATAAAAATATTATTATTTTAGAATTTNTCAACTTTATTTAGAGGGTCAGTGGTCAATGTCGAAGTACGGATATACAATAATAAAAACAAGCAAATATATTTCTATTTCAGTGTTACCAGGGAAATGAGAACTTCTAGGATTCTTATTAAGTTAAGAAAAGTCTAAAATTCAGTGTATTTGCTAAATATTTTTTATATTTTTTAAAGTATGTCCTTTTTTAATTATAATATATATATATTTCATTTCTGTATAAACTAATAATAAGAAGGAAATGAAATTTGGCACGCACGTTAAATTGATGACGATGTAATAGGGTCAAATACCAAAATACCTAGCTTATGTTTTACGTAAACTTTTTCTTATTTGTATTTATATTAAGAATTTATAGATTTATCACGTCAATCTTATAAATCTTCTACACTGACTGACACCTTAGAACCATGAGTTAGTTTTTAACATTATTGAAATATTATTTTACATTGAGAAACACAACCCATTCGTATAATTAATTTAGACTTATTGCAGATCAATGACAGAACATCTTTAAAACTTATCAGTCTCTTTTAGCACTGTACCAAAAAAAAAAAAATTAAATCATGATTCTTTTATATTGTAGTTAATCTCTCTTGATATTTAGATTAATTTTTGGCAAGATTAGAAAGTTAATTAGTTAAACCATTTGCAGGTATTGCTAGTAGCTGGGACTGACACATCATCGGTGACATTAGAATGGGCATTGTCCAACCTTCTTAACCATCCCCATACGTTGACGAAAGCTAGAATTGAACTCGATGAACAAATTGGGCAACAACGTTTGGTGGATGAACCAGATGTATCGAAACTACCATACCTCCGAAGCATCATATCCGAGACCCTTCGATTGTACCCAGCAGCACCACTGCTTGTGCCACATTACTCTTCCGCGGATTGCGAAGTTGGCGGATACGACGTGCCGCACGACACCATTGTATTGATTAATGCATGGGCAATACACAGAGATCCTGAGCTGTGGGAAGATCCAGAAAGTTTCAAGCCGGAAAGATTTGAAGTTGGGGATGATGAAGATCATAAGCTAATGCCGTTTGGCATTGGAAGGAGGGCTTGCCCTGGGACTGGGCTGGCCCAACGCGTAATGAGCTTGACATTGGGCTCGTTGATTCAGTGCTTCGAATGGGAAAGAGTTAGCCAAGAGGAAATTGATATGACTGAAGGAAAAGGGACCACGATGCCTAAAGCTGATCCGTTAGAGGCCATGTGTAAAGCACGTCCAATTATGAGCCAAGTTCTCTTGGAGTCTATGGATAAAATATAGAAATTATGTCACTAGATTTAGATTTTTATTTATTTTATGCCTACAATTGGTTAAGATATAGTTTTTTGTTTCTTGTTTTTAAAGTTTGTTCTGATTTCTAGTATAGGTAAGTTTGTAATAATTTAATGGGTGTAATAACATATAATATTATTTATTAATAATTAGTTTTTTGTGTTTGAAGATTTGTATTTGAGCTTTATTTTTTTTGGGGTCAGAATGGTGCTTCAAAGTAACAGTTCATTAGGCTAGCTATTGGTCTCTTTTAAAAGTGCTAGATAATTTATTTTAAAGGGTTATAACATAGTTTGTTCTGATTTTTATTTTTTCATGTGAACCGCTTGATAAGGGGCTGGAAATTAAACCACCAGCTACTTGTTTTTTCAAAATAAAAAATGTTGGAGGGGCTTACAAATTTGACTTGCAATCTTCTAGTATTGGACTGGTCGTAAGAGGGTAAATCAGTTCCAAGACAGGTTTCTGCCTTGACGGCTAAATTGTTGGCAATCAAAGAAGGCTTGCTTATTTGCTCTCAGTGTGTACACAATACTTCATTTAACTTGTCATCCTCCATATTTGCTCTCAAATTCTTCCTCCATACAAAAGCCTCCCACAAAGCACAAATTATTAAGCAAACAAGCCATGGAAGACACCCTGCTATATAATATAGACACTCATCTTAATCTAGTAGAAAAACCAATTGATGAATGTAGCATTGAATTGAAAGCCGTAATCATTTTTATCTTATTGTCTTGAATTGAAGACTTTTAATTATTTTGTCTTTCCAAAATTTGCTTGGCACCTCACTTTATTTTATGAAGCTTATACATAAGCTCCTTAAGAAATAAATACCAATTCTTACCCAATACCCACCACCACCCGTCATATATATATATACTAGATTTTTATGCGTCCGTTGTACGCACAGATCTTTACGCACATAAATTATATACAATTTTTCTGCATATTTTGATTTTTTTAATAATTTTATATATTTATATTTTATAATTTTGAATCAAAAGCATTAATTATAGTTTGATTAAATTATTGTAGAAAATTATAATAGAGTAAGTTATCTTTATAAAATTATGTTTCTGAAAAAAAAAATTGTAAAATTAAGTTTCTAGAAAAAAATAATTCAATATAAATTGTTTAATTATTAAATTTTAATATTTTAATATAAATTCAATATTATAAAATACATTTTATATCGCATCACTTTCTATCTATTAGGCATGATCTTATTTAAATATTAAACAAGATCAATTTACTAAAACAATTTGTCTATCTTATTTTGTCAATCAAAACTTTATAACTTCTAAAGCTAGTTAGATATAAATTAAGAGAGTTTATCTAGCAATCATCACAAGGAACAAATCAGCATGTAATATTTGGATGTTTGGCCTTCACTTTCTCTGATATCATAACACAGCCAAAAATATTGAAAAAAATCGATGCTTATTATTACAATATGGTGATTAATTGACGAGTTAATTTATTAGAAAAAACTTCAGCATATCAATTAAATTTTCAAATCAAATCAATTAATACGTTTGGCCATGAAAGATGCAAGAATATATATAACTAAAATTCTTACAGCTTGTTAGATCCCCGTTACAAGACAAACTCCACCACCATCTAACAATTAATTTCTCACATATTCTACCTGCAGCTTTACATAGGCTTTTTTACTCTAAGAACTAATTATAGAAAAAATGAAACACAATTGGTTATTTCAAAAGAATACAATACAATTAAGCACACCACAAAAATTAAGCGCAATTCTCAAACCGTTATATGCACTATGGTTCAACAATTGCTCATTCTTGATGGAGGCATCAGGGCCTCCACCTGTTTTTGTCTTAGCATATAAGTTCCAGCATCACGACACCTGTCAAATTAAAATTTCTCATTTTACTTGAGGAAAAATTCACCATAATGAAACAATAAACAAAGAAACAAATAAAACTTTCAATGTCCATGCATGTTTAAGTTCAATTCTTAAATATAGTATATACTAATTGTCAATATAAACATCTAACTACAAAATCATATGATTTATTTATTCAAAATTAAATGAAGCAAATCAACCAATATGCAATTTAATATAACAATAACAAAAAGAAATCATAAACTGAATTACAGCATGAGCTATAGCTTTTTTTGGTCACAGACAAAATGTTAGAATGAAAAAAGAAAAAAAAATACAAAACAAGACAAAATATTACTGTCAAAACTACAAAATTCACAAGAATTTAAAAAATTTATACTTTATCATTTTTAACTTACATTTTTGTTTTTACAATTTTCATTAAAATAACACGTAAAAAAATCCATTGTTATTATAATTTTAACATTGAAAAGTATTTTCAAGAAGATCAAAGGAAGTAAAGACAAATCATAATAACATCATAAAAGAAAGCCAAACTCTTTATTTTCTTAGCCTTTCATTTTTCTATTCCAGACATAAAACTTTGTGTTCTAGTTCATTTTTAGCTTGTTAGTATAGCCAATCAAATATATAAACTCCAATCAAAGAACATGTTAAAACCCTGCACCATTTAGAAAAAAAAAAAGCTAGTAAAAAAGAAAAACCTAAAAAAGAAGATTGAAAAGAAAGAAAATAAAAGACAAAATGATAATATATATTCTACATCTCTCATACATGACTTTGTCAAAGGTGAAACTTCTTTCCAAAAGCCAAGTCTTCGAATCCAACACAAAAATTCTCTAAAGCAAAAGAGAAAAAATAAAATTAGACATTTACCTACAATAATTTTTCTCTAAGACCATCACAAACATATGTAGAGAGAAATGTTTTTTTTTTTTTCTTTGTGAACAGATGTAGAAATGAAGTAAAATATACTATTTAAAAATACTTTAAAACAAAAAAGAAAATAGCAACCAGTATTCATCTGAAAACTTCTTAGATCCAGATTGTTTTCTCAATTTTATTCTTTCATTTCAGACGATAATCACTATTACTTCTTTGATTTCTCGTTCTTCTCTAGCAAGGCAAAAAATCTTTTGATCCAAATTGAATACGTAGCATAATAATCCATCACATTAAACAATAACAAGAATAAATAAATAAATAAAATGAAATAAAAACTTATCAAATTGACAAAACCTAGAAAATTTGGAATCGTATATATGAGATGTATATATATTTTGTTTTTTCCTCAACAGATTGCAGATTAACCAATAGAATAAAAGAAAAATTACTTTTTTCTCATACAAATCTAAAATTGTTTGTTTTCTTCCTCCAATACTATTTTAGTACTGAAACAGTCCCTCAATTTTTTTGCTTGAACGATGGTATATCGTTTAACCTGTATTATCACAAACAATTAGAAAACACATAACAAAAAAATCTGTAATTGGAAAAGTTAGGATTTTCATAAAATAAAAAGCCAAAAAAAAAATAAGATTTAAAAAACTGAGAGAGAAAAAAACAAAAAATATTGCACATTTGCTCTGCTTCAAAGGTGAAACAAATCCACTATCATAATCACAAAATTCGGAACAAACCCACAAATGCCCAAACAAATTGATCAAGAAAAAAAAAAGGAATGTTTTCTTACCATAGGAGTGATCTATCTTCTTCCTTTTCGAATATTTGATTAATAGAGTAGAAAATAGAAATGAATTAAAATATGTGAGAAAATTATAATATATAAATGAAAAAAATTAACAACAATAAATTTATTTCATCCACAAGACTCGAACCTGAGACCTTGCCTAAGGAAGAAAGATGCCCAACCATCCATCCCAACTTGCATTGATATCAATAATGTCCTTTTTGCTATGTAGAGAAGAAAAAAAACTATGGACGATAAAAAAAGACGGAAACTCATTTGGCTCCCCACTGTCCTTTATAATATATAAGATATTAGACAAAAGAAATTTCTTTCCAAAAGCCAAGTTTTCGAATCCAACACAAAAATTCTTTAAATCAAAAGAGAAAAAACAAAATTAAACATTTACATGCGATAATTTTTCTCTAAGACCATCATAAACATATGTAAAGAGAGATGTTTTTTTTTTTCTTTCTTTGTGAACAGATGTAGAGATGGAGTAAAATATACTATTAAAAACACTTTAAAACAAAAATGAAAATAGCAACCAGTATCCACCTGAAAACTTCTTAGCTCCAGATTATTTTTTCAATTTTATTCTTTCATTTCAGACAATGATCACTATTACTTCTTTGATTTCTCGTTCTTCTTTAGCAAGGCAAAAAATCTTTTGATCCAAATTGAATACGTAGCATAATAACCCATCACATTAAACAATAACAAGAATAAATAAATAAATAAAATGAAAGAAAAACTTATCAAATCGACAAAACCTATAAAATTTAGAATCGTATCTATAGGATGTATATATATTTTGTCTTTTCCTTAGCAGATTGCAGATCAACCAATGGAATAAAAGAAAAATTACTATTTTCTTATACAAATCTAAAATTGTTTTTTTTTTCCTCAAATACTCTTTTCGTACTGAAACAGTCCCTCATTTTTTTTGCTTGAATGATGGTATATCGTTTCAATTGTATTATCACAAATAATCAGAAAATACATGACAAAAAAATCTTTAATCTAAAAAGTTTGGATTTTCATAAAATAAAATGCCAAAAGAAAAATAAGATTTAAAAAACTGAGAAAGAAAAAAACAAAAAATATTGCACATTTGCTCCGCTTCAAAGGTGAAACAAACCCACTATCATAACCACAAAATTCCAAACAAACCCACAAATGCCCAAACAAATTAATCAAGAAAAAAAAAGAGGAATATTTTCTTACCATATGAGTGATCTATCTTCCTCCTTTTTGAATATTTGATTAATGGAGTAGAAAATAGAAATGAGGAGAATTAAAATTTGTGAGAAAATTATGATATATAAATGAAAAAAATTAATAACAATGAATTTATTCCATCCACAAGACTCGAACCCGAGACTTTGTTTAAGAGGGAAAGATGCCCAACCATTCATCCCAACTTGCATTGATAACAATAATGTCTTTTTTGCTATGTAGAGAAAAAAAAATTATGGACGATGAAAAAAGACGGAAACCCATTTGGCTCTCTACTGTCCTTTATAATATATAAGATATATAAATATATTGTTTGTACTCTTTTTAACTTTTATTTTTTTAATAAAATTTTGATTCCATTTAAACCATTTCAGTTTTACCTTAATTAATTAGACTTATTTTAAAAAAAATCAATTATTAATTTCTCATTTGTTGATTTTACTAGTTAATTATAACAGTTAAATACTAAAATTATATTTTATAATATTATTTAATTATAATATTTTTTATTTTTAACCTCCTCTTGATTTTTAGCATAAAAATTAATAAATAAGTTTATGTTCATAAATATAAAAAAAAAAATTAAAAGAACAAGTAATTAGTTTTAAAAAATTATATTTAGTTTAAAAGGTGTAAATGGAATTTGTCAATTCGTAAATAATTAGTGTTGGTGGTCAAAGGGTGGGTAACGCATGTAAGGGTGTGTGGGATCTGGTTTGGATTGATTTTTTATAAAAATTCAGACCAAACAGTAGTTGGCGGTTTGGTTTAATAACAAACCAAACTAAACTGTTAAAACCACTCAAACCAAACCGAATCAAACCATTCAAGAATGGTTTGGTTCAGTTTGGTTTAGCAGTTTGGACTGCGACATTTAATTTTATAGTCAAATTTAATTTACAAGACTAAAATTTAATTTTGTAGTATAAAATTTAAACTAATTTTAATACTACAGTACTAAATTCAAATTCAAAATATTACAATTCAAAATTCAAACTAAAATAAAATATTACAATCTAAAATGAAAATTGTAAACATCCCAAACATAAAAAAAAAAATATAAAACATATAAAACATCCCAAACATAAATATTAATAATATATATCATTAATAGTAAAAAAATATTATAAATATATTATATATTAATATGCGGTTTGAATTGGTTTGGTTTGATCTAAAAATCATTCAAACCGCAAACTAAATCGTTGATTGCGGTTTAGTTATACAATAAACCAAACTAAACTGGTTTTTTCTATAAACTAAACCAAATCGAACAAAAAACAATAATTTAGTTCGGTTTAACAATTTAGTTCGGTTTTTTTTTCAAATTTATATTTAGGATAAGGGTAAAGAAGTAATTACAGCTGATGCACTCATGACGGAGAAAAGACAGAGATGATTTGCGACGCGCAAAGCAATTAAACCGACGATATTATGACATGTGGGTCCCAAGAGTAGATATTTGTTGAGGAAACCTCTAAAAGAAAAAAAGAAAAAGAAAAAAGGATTTTGAAATCCTATCCCAAGCGCATGATCCACGTTGCCAAATCTCTGTTACTGTGAATATTTATAATCTAGTCATTAACTTTCTTCCTCACAAGGGCGTTGAATAAGGAATGTTTGTTCGGTGTGGATCGTAAATTTTCGTCAACAACCACATTGACAAATCTGCCATGGAAGACGCTCTGTTATACATATGCCTTTCCCTTGTCATCTTTCTCTTCGCTTTCAAGTTCTTCCTCCAAAATAGATTGCGCTACAAAAACCTCCCACCTGGACCATGGTCTCTTCCGATTATAGGCCATCTCCATCTCTTGAAACCTCCTGTCCATCGAACTTTCTACCGTCTCTCAAAAACCCACGGCCCGATTTTCACTCTCTGGTTCGGCTCTCGCCGCGTTGTTGTCGTATCGTCTCCGTCGGCCGTCGAAGAATGCTTCACCAGAAACGACATCGTTCTGGCCAACCGACCTCGGCTGCTAATGGGAAAACACTTGAGCTACAACTACACCACCGTCGTAGTGTCTCCGTACGGTGATCACTGGCGCAACCTCCGCCGTATTGGTTCTTCGGAGATCTTCTCGTCGAGCCGCCTCAGTGCGTTCCTCGGCATCCGAAAGGACGAAAACACGCGCTTGTTGCGCAAGCTTTCGCATATGAATTCCCTCCAAGATTTCGCAAAGGTGGAGATGAAGTCGTTGCTATCGGAGCTGACTTTGAACATCATAATGAGAATGGTGGCTGGGAAGCGGTACTACGGGGACGATGTTACGGACAAGGAAGAGGCGCAGAATTTCAGAGAGGTGATAGAAGAGGTATTTGCGAACGGTGGAGCAACAAATCCAGGAGATTTCATGCCTGTTTTGAAGTGGATTGGAATCAACGGTTATGAAAGAAGGCTGGAAAAGCTCGCTAAAAAGACAGATCCTCTGCTGCAAGGTCTAATCGAGGAGCATCGGAGAAACAGAGGGAGCAGAAACACCATAATTGATCATTTACTCTCTCTGCAACAGTCACAGCCTGAATACTACACCGATCAAATTATCAAAGGATTTATACTGGTCAGTCCGATTATTTTATTTTTTTTAATGGCGTATAATTGGTTTTTGATTCTAGACTAACGAGCTCTCCTTCTCCTTGATTGCAGATAATGCTATTGGCTGGAACAGACACAAGTGCTGTGACACTGGAATGGGCAATGTCCAATCTGCTTAACCATCCCCAAATCTTAGAAAAGGCTAGAGCCGAATTGGATGCCCAAATTGGGCAGCAGAGATTGGTGGAGGAATCAGATCTTTCGAAACTACCTTATCTCCAAAACATTATCTCCGAGACTCTTCGGCTGAATCCGGCAGCCCCATTGCTGGTGCCTCATTACTCGTCCGAAGACTGCACTATCAGTGGATACGACATGCCACGCGACACTATTCTACTGGTTAACGCATGGGCCATTCACAGAGACCCTGAGCTCTGGGATGATCCAGAAAGTTTCAAGCCCGAAAGGTTCGAAAAGGGAGAGACTGAGGCCTACAAACTCATGCCCTTCGGAATTGGAAGGAGGGCTTGTCCTGGAATCGGCCTTGCCCAACGTATGGTGGGCTTGACTTTGGGGTCTTTGATTCAGTGCTTTGAATGGGAAAGGGTGAGCGAGACACTAGTCGACATGACTGAAGGTAAGGGACTCACTATGCCGAAAGCTTTGCCGTTGGAGGCCATGTGTAAAGCACGTGGGATCATGGATAATATTCTCTCATAGTCAACATATGAAATTGAAATATGCGGAAACAATTTGATTAGCAACGTTATGCCCAACAGCATAAATAAGGTAGTTTAGTATTGATCAATTAATATTTTTCTTTTTAGTTAAGCTAAAATTATATATTTGGTGGAATGTAAAACTATGGAACATACATTTTTAAATTTTGAGTTTCAATAGATGAACTCTAGTTCTTTTTTAATTTAAATATATTGTAATTTTTAGTAAAACATTAATTAAGCGGAATATGATATTGGTGTTAAGCAACTTGTCTAGACTAAGGTCTGTTTAATATAGTTTTTGGAAAGTTAAAAATACATTTTAGAGTTCAAAAACTATTTTTTAAAGTGTTTGTATAATTTTTTTAAATTTTAAAATTTTTTTTTATTAAAACTAATAGAGAATAACTTTTTCAAAAAATACTTTTAAACAAGCAGTATCAAAAATAAAAACTATACAAAACATAAACCTTTTTATTGTTCCAAAAAAAAAGAAAAAAAAAAAGAAAAAAGGCGGAGAAGAAGGAAGAACGTGTGGGTTGGGCCAACATACAGTGAAACAAATTTTCTGGGATTGCTAAACATCTTTAGAGGAAAAATAAAAATAAAAATATCAATTTTTATTAATAAAATTTTATTATTCACAAATAAAAAAATGGTTTAATTAAATTGAACATACCAAACATAACTCTTTAATTTTAAAACTTAAAAGTTTTATTTTTATGTGTAACTAAACGTCTCCTTTTTTTTTTTTTTGTATTGTATTGTTTTTTAGAGAAAGTGCTAGAAATATAAAGTATTTCGGAAACTAAGTGCTAATACAAATGTAATACCAAATACATCCTAAGTTAAAAGGGTGTCAATATTTAATTATTATTTTTTACATGAGAACACTATTTAATTACTTGAACAAAAAAAAAATACGTATTAAGATGAAAAATGAATTTTTTTCTTTCAGAAAAAATAAAAAAATAAAGGGTGAAGCATTAATTAAGATGCTACGTTAATATGAAAAAGAAACGAATGCAAATCATTCATTAAAGAACGGCGAGATTTAGGCTTGAGTTAGAGAAAACTACCGACATATAAAGGATTGAATTCAAAGCCGTAATAATTTTTAACTTTTTTTTATCCTAACGGGGCTATTTCATAAAACATCAATATTCAATGTTAACTTTGATTTATAATACTTGATCTACAGATACTCAAATTTTATTTTTTATTTTTCAATTTATAATATATAGCATGGTAGGCGACAAGTGTTAAAAGCTCGTATATCAATAAAGTTATTAAAAACCCAAGATTGAAATATAGCACAGCTTATGTAATCAAAGGTCTTATTTTATTTCATAAAAAAAAAAGGTCTTATTTTAGACGGACTGCTTTTTGGGTTTTTTTTTGGTAATTAAGATGTTTGCGCGATTTGAGTAAATAAACAACGCTGTCTTCTTTCGATTTACCCAAAAAAAAAAAAGATGTGTTCTTTTAGGATGTGTTTTTTTTTTGGTCATATTAAAAATATGGAAGAACACATTTAATCACTGTTTGGTATGTAGAATTAGATCGGATATAACTGGTATGATTAAATCGGATTGAATATAAACAAATTATGTCATATGTTTGGTGCAGTTTCGGATTAGATGACATGATTTGATATATTGTGTTTAGTGCAGCTTTATATTGGAATGAATTGTATTTCAATTTAAAAATTTAAAAATATATTATAAAATGTATTTTATAATTTAAAAAATTTAAAATATATTATAAAATATATTTTTAATTATTAATTTAAATAAACATGATATATAAAATATATTGTAATATATTTTTAATTATAAATTTAATAAAATATAATATTATGTCATTTAAAAAATATTAAATATAATTTAATATAAATATGTCATAATTGTTCACATTAGTACAAAGAAAGTACAGTTGAAAAAAACAATAAAAAAAATTGATGAAAAATATGAACAATTGGCCATAAGATTACCATTTTTAGTGTAAAAGTCAGAGGTTCAATGCTCCAAATTATATTATAACTTAGATTCATTCATAAGTCATGGATAGAATACTTATGTTTTACCTTTTTTTTTTTTTTATTCTTCTTTTTTCTGTTTTTTAATATAGAAGAAGTAATATTTTTAATTCAAGTAATGACACTTCTAATGTACTTCTTTTTTATTTTGTATTTAACACAGCCCTACAAAAAGTGAAAAATCTGTGTCTTTGGGTCTTCCAATGCCTAGCTATGCATTGCAATATTACACCTTCAAACATGCATATATATCAACTCCAAAAACAAAAGACTACACTTTCTCTTCATGATATAAAATAATAGAAGTTGTATTATTTGCAACCTTTTACTTGACAGAAAGAAAAATGGGAGACACTTAAATATGGTATTCTGACTAAACTACCACTTTCTCTTGGGTATCCAATCAAAGAATTTATACTGCATCTATTCTAAGAAATTCATTGCATATATTGCTTTGCTAGGAGGTTGCATTTCTCAACTATGGGTGGCTCTTGAATATATTGCTAGTTCTCCTCCAACAACTGCTTATAGTAAACATATCCATGCTTGCTCACAAATTGTGATGCTTGGCAAGCCTTATATTGCAACTAACGCAACTTTGGTAAAGAGGGCTCCGAGTAGCTAAGCAAAGGAAGATGACATATTCGTAAGTTTAAAAGTATTTTGGTGAAAAGAAACTGATAAATTCATATAAAAGGGTAAAATTCATATAGATGGTACCAAACTGGCAAATTTGTAGTAAAGAACATGCATAAACCATAAAATCAAATTCTAATGAGCACAATTAGTTAAACTACTAAAGGATTTTTCATAGAGCATTCTAAATCTAACAACTAAAAATCAAACAAGAAACATAAAAACTTATTTAGAAAAAAAAATTAAACAGGATAAAAGGAAAATCAAATTTGTAAACACAGTAAAACTTTTTACCCACATACTCAAGCCAAAAGATATTAAGATACCCAACTTTTTCAGTTAAAGCTTGTTAAAATCCCCTCAAAATACATATTCAAATGCTCTAAACCAGCTCAATTAATTCCCAATAAAATAGGTACCAATACACAATATTTATCAAATAAAAAGTAACATCAACTCTTCAACTAGAGGCTCATGGAAACACCCCCTACACAAACAAAATTCCAATTTCACACTTCCACAACACCACTCACTCTGCAAGAACTAAATTTCATAGAGCATTCTAAATCTAACAACTAAAAATCAAACAAGAAACATAAAAACTTATTTAGAAAAAAAAATTAAACAGGATAAAAGGAAAATCAAATTTGTAAACACAGTAAAACTTTTTACCCACATACTCAAGCCAAAAGATATTAAGATACCCAACTTTTTCAGTTAAAGCTTGTTAAAATCCCCTCAAAATACATATTCAAATGCTCTAAACCAGCTCAATTAATTCCCAATAAAATAGGTACCAATACACAATATTTATCAAATAAAAAGTAACATCAACTCTTCAACTAGAGGCTCATGGAAACACCCCCTACACAAACAAAATTCCAATTTCACACTTCCACAACACCACTCACTCTGCAAGAACTAAATACCATAAACTATAATAAATATAGTTACCATTAATTCATCAAAGTAACATAAATCAAACTCTTCCTTCTCATCTTGCATATGCACGGCAACCCAAAATACAAGAGCACTTTTAACATTTCCTATAACTCCAAAACAAAATATTATTTCATATACACACCATTCAACAATATAGAGCAACTTATACCTCCAAATTTAACAAATTTCCACTCTAACAGTCCTATATATAACCAGCAATGATCAAATCCAAAAGCCCAAAGTTTTCAAATTTTACTTAATCAACTTCTAGCAAACAAAGCTCAATAAAAGTTTAAACAAGAAAAATACCGAAAATAGCTTCAAAATGTAAAAGATCAACTCCTTCCCAAGAAGACCAAAGCTCCCCTTCAATGGAAACTTTCAAATTTGTCAAATTCCTTTGTAAATAAAGCTAGGAGGTGGTAGAGGGGACTAAGGAACAAGTGGATACTAAGATCCGGGCAAGAGATGACCGAAAAATGGATTTTTTTTGCCGGTGAGGATGGGTTTTCGTTGGTGAGGGTACTTCCGGTTAGTTTTGGCAGAAATTGATTAATAATCATTCCTAAAGAAATTAAAGATACAAAAACAAAATGCAAAAAAGGAAATTAAATAAATTTAATAGCCTGGTTCTCATTCAAAGCAGAAGAAAATAACACTTCTGGTTCTCATTCAAAGCTAGAAAGAAACTCAAAAATGAAGGGGAAAACCCAAAAAAGATAATCGGAATTGACCTAAGGCTCTGTTGGAACTTAGAAAGGGGAGCAGATCAGTTGGAACTCGAAAGGGGGAGCAGCTCGGTTGGAACTCAAGCACAGCAGGTCAATTCCGATGCGCGGGGAAAACTCAGAAGGATGAGCTCGGGGAAAACTTAGAAGAGGCTAAGGGTCGGTTGCGATGTGGGGGTATGTCCAAAATTAGAAAGATAACCCAGTCCGGCCTTGTAATCCCACGGACCCTCACAGGATTAGAAGTTAGTGTAAATGGGGGGATTGGATTTGGTAACCAGATTTCTATATTTGGTTCCCTGGCCACCACCAAACACCGGATAAGAGAGAGAATTGGATTTAGAAATCCAATCCTCCTCCCTTATCCAGTGTACCAAACGGTACCTTAAGATTTTTTTGTTGGTAAAAGTTGAATTTCCATTTCTTCCAAAAGCCTAAGCTTTTGGGAGAAGTTGAAATTCAACTTGGTATCAGAGTGTAAGATTTTAAGGTCTTGGTTTCCAAACTCAACAACTCCACCTAAAATATTAAAAACACATGTAAGGATAAATGAACACATGTAATAATCAAGTGTTAACTAACAATATTAACACGAGACTAATCAGCTTGCATGCATGCTTAACATATTCATACTGACGTGGATTGCTCATTAACAAACTTGAGCTAAGTTGATCATAAGCTTGAGCTGAGCTGATCCATTGATATATAACACACTCTTTCAAACTAAAGATCCTCAGATTTGAGAATTATTAGTTTGCTCATTAACAAACTTGAGCTGAGCTGATCACACATTTGTTTAATTCACTGAAGCTTCAATTGCTAAATTTTAGAAATAAAAGAAACTCCATAGTTCTTGTATGTCAAATAGATTTTGCATCTCACATGGGAACTTGAACCACATTAAGTTTTGATCTTAAGAAGAAGAAACGAGTAGCTCTTAAAGATTTTGTAAGAATGTCTGCTGTCTACTCAAAGGTAGGCACATACCTTATGTTAAGTTGATTTCGTAACACTTTCTCACTCACATAATGCACCTTTATCTCAATATGCTTAGTTCTAGCATGATAAACAGGATTGTAAACGAATGCAATAGCTCCTAGATTATCAAACCAGACTAATGGTTTTTGTAACAAAAGCTTCAGCTCTTTTGTCAATTCCATCAACCAACTTAATTCAGTAGTAATATTTGCAAGTGCTCTATACTCTGCTTCAGTGCTAGATCTTGCCACCACTGCTTGTTTCTTTGAGCTCTAAGACACCAAATTTGGACCAAGATAGATGCAAAACCCATTGCACGATCTTCTGTCATCAGGACAACTTGCCCAATCACTATATGTGAATCCATGGAAGACAAGTTTACTAGGATTTGTAGTCTTGAGATGCAAGCCACAATGAATTGTCCAATTCAAATATCTGAGAAGATGTTTACAAGCTTCCCAGTGACTTGTTTTTGGAGATTGAACAAACTGGCAAAGTTTGTTAATAGAAAAAGTTATTTTTGGCCTTATAATAGTCAAGTATTGTAGAGCTCCAACAATGCTTCAATACATTTGAGGATCAAGCAACCAATGTCCATCATGACATGATAGCAGTTTTCCATAAACCATAGGAGTAGAGCAGCTGTTCGATTCTGCCATCTTGGTCTTATTCAACAGATCTTTAACATATTTTGATTGAGACAAATAAAACCGATTGGCTAACCTAGAAACTTCAATCCCAAGGAAGTAATGCAAGTTTCCAAGATCCTTTAGAGAAAATTCTTTGTTTAGATTTGAGATAAGATCTGAAATATATGTGCTACTTGACCCTGTGATGATAAAATATCATCTACATATACTAGCAGTATGGTATGCAATTTGTCAGTTTTTAAAGTAAAAAAAAAAGTATCAGATGTTGAATTCACAAAACCTCTTTGAACCAGTGAATGTTTCAACTTGTCAAACCAAGCTCTTGGTGCTTGCTTTAATCCATAAAGAGCTTTATGTAGCTTGCAAATGTGATTTGGAAATTGTTGATCAAGATAGCCTTCTGGTTGAGACATATACACACTTTCCTGCAAGTCACCATTTAGGAAAGCATTGTTAAAGTCAATTTGTTTGACATACCATTTATAAGCATGAGCCAATGTAAGAATTACTTGAATTGTTGTAGGTTTAACCACAGGGCTGAATGTTTCAAAGAAATCAAATCCAAGTTTTTGATGGAAAACCTTTGGCTACAAGCCGAGCTTTATACTTCTGAATTGACCCATCTGCATTGTATTTTGTCCTGAAGACCTATTTATTTCCCACAACATTGATGTGAGAGGAAGCAGGAACCAAAGACCAGGTGTTATTCCTTATTAAGGCTTCATATTCATTGTCCATAGCACTTTTCCACTTTGGGCACTTTAAGGCTTCTTTGACATTCACATGTTCAGTTTCAGGTGTTGCCACAGGCTTTTGATTCACAGTAGATGCAGACCTTTGAGATGTTACTTGTTGAGCAAGTAAAATCTTAGTTTTGCTTATACCATTCTTAGATCGTGATTTCATGGAATGAACATTCTGAGCATTTGAGTTCTTGGTATTATGAGAGGGTATTGCAACAGCAGTATCTTTGGGAACATGTTCTGGTTGATCACTGTATTTAGGCACTTGTTGATTACTGAAGTCATCTTGACAACACTCATGAACATCAGTACTTTCTGCACAGGTTATGTGAACTGGTGAAAAGGATGGATTCTGAATAGGTGGAGTTTTGGCGAGTTTGGAACCCATGACCTCAAGTCCTTAGGCTATGATACCAAGTTGAATTTCCACATCTCCCAAAAGCTTAAACTAATGAGAGGTAGGCCTTCATTTTTTTTATGCATTTTCTCTAACAGTAAACAACACATTTGGGATTAATAACGATGAATTCCCTACTGCAAATTCCAGTACGCAACTGTTGTCATGTTGTCAAAGTGAAAGCCACATATTTTCAAGTATTGATGCAACATCACTTCTTGATTGTCTTATTATTTTTTGAAAACAGTACAATATTATTAATTTCTTGTGGTTGAGAGCTGACCATTAATTAGATTTAGATTCCTACTCCTACATTTGAGAATGGGGTTTAAAGCTCGGGCTGATACCTTCTTCTTCTTTTTTGGTGAAAAGTGAATTACATTGAAGCACAAAAAAACCTCAAAAAAGGCCAACAAAAACAACAGCCTACCCTCTTACAGATCTGCACAAGCTATAAGAGAGAAAAGAGGGAGGCACGAAGGTAAAACATTCTCAAAATTAAAGTTAGACATTTTCTCAAAAGAAAGTTTAGCAAAACTATTGGAGCATCAAAGCAATTATGAGTATCAAAGCAAGATCGTATCTGTAAAATGGCATGTATGGTATTCCATTCTTTTGGTGTCAAAGCTCGAGCTGATACCTTGAAAATGATTAAAATATATTTGCATATTTTATATTTAAGATTCACCACATATTTATTCAAAATAATTTTATAAGCATGTCTTTCGACTTTTTAAGAGTACTTATTTTTTTTATTTTTAAAAATTTTTTAAATAAAAAATAAAAATACACAATAAAATTTAATTTTTTAAATGTACAGAACTAAATTTGTTCATTATATTAAATTTTTAATACATATATTTATTGTATCTATAGTTTTTCAATGCATTTAATAATTTTATTTAATTTCATATTTATTTATATAATAAAATATTTTAATTTATTAGATTTATTCTATGCATACAAAGGTCACAAAATTTGAGAGTGAGGTACCACCCGATTTGTAGTCGAACAAATTGGTGTGATGTAGTTTGGATATTTAACCGATTGCCAATCTCTCTTAAATATTCAAACTGAAATAAGTCAGTATCCCAATTCATAATCAAGACATTTACTATAATATTGACAAATATTACGATTTTTTGTTGGACATCTCAATCTGATGAAGTCCAAACATTTTGAACACTTCTATATGATTTTTCGGTTAAATATCTAGACCTGCTTTAAGTTGGAGTATTCGATTAAAGGTTGTAATGGAAGCTTTATTTTATACTCCAACCGAACATTTAATTTATACATTATTCCAATGTCATATTGACTACATGCCATGATTTTATGTTGGGATCTGATTAATTGGGTTGTTTTCAACTTCAAATAAACCATATATATATATATATATTGTTGTGGCGATTTTTCATCTCGGGCCGGGCTCCTCGGGTACCTGCACAAACGGAACCAAACCGGTTAGAAGGACGCCGGCGTGGTGGCCGGCGTTTCCCCTCCGATGCTTAAGTCAGTGCTCATCTTTTTGTTTATTAGCCAAAAACAATAAAAATGACCGAAAAATGATTAAAAAAGGGTCAAAAGGGGGTCAAATTTTGAGAAGAAAAGGTAGGAAAGGTTTTTTGGGAGAGTTGAGGGAGCTGTGAGGCCGAAAATCCAGAGGAAAATTCCAATGAGGGGGGCTGTCCGGTTTTGTGAGGTGAGAGAGATGATGAATAGTAGTTTTTGCTTTATTAGGTGGTGTAATCATTACATGGAAAGGTCAAAATCATCCCCATTTCCCTAAATGCATGGTCTTGAGGTCTCCAAATCCACCAACCCCATGGCAACCGAATTTTGGGGAAAGGAGAGGGAGAGGATGGTGAGGGTGATGGGAGTTGGTGATGTCTAGGGTTACGTGCGGCTCCAAAGTTTAATTCCCCCTTTTGCCCTTTTATTTTTTACCTCATAATTTACACATAGAGGGTCTGGATCAATTCACCAAAGGCCTGATGTCCTAGATGGGAGACAAGTGTCTCTACCCAAATTCATGGGCTTAGGATATCTTCCGGGCTTAAGTGACTTACCACTTTGTTGGGTATTTAATTTACTACCCATAATTACTAGGTATTGGGCCCAATTAGTGGGTGAAAATACACACAACATATATATATATATATATATATATATATATATTTTAAGTTCATAATAACAAACAACATACATAAACTAATATATACAATTTTGACATAATCAAATCAAAGAAAAACAAATTAGCCCCATAGATTTTATAATTGAGTTTGATATTGTTAATAATTCAAAACAGACTTGAAAAAAAAAAAGTAAAAAATAATAATTTACAATTTATTTTAATTAGGTGATGTTTGAAAGTGATAATTGCAAAATAAAAATAAAAAAATGATAGCAAGCCTAAAAGTTAGGATGGGTCAGGAAGGGTTAGGAGGATGAGGGTATACCAATGTTAAAGGCAGTGGTATTTGGCAAGGAGCTGGATGATAAAAGTTATTTCATGGACAAAATTCTAATTTCTTTTTTCAAAAGATGAGCATTTTACTATAATCCAAAAGAAGCAATGTCCAAAAAAAAAAAAAACTCAATGGTGAAATGGTTATTCCACACATGCCCAAAGGTGTAAGTGGTCTTTTAAATGCAGTACAATACTAAATTTTCTGTTCACATGGTGGACTGGTATTAAATCCCAATCCTTCCCAAACATCAACCAAGAAAATCACACGCCATGGAAGACTTCTTGTTCTGCACATTGTTTTGTCTTATCATCTTCTTTCTTGCATTCAAGCTCCTCTCACCAACAAAATCTCACAAAAACCTACCACCAAGCCCACCTAATTCCCTACCAATTATTGGTCACCTCCATCTCTTAAATATCCGAACTACATGTGTTTATTGCGCAAGATTTCCCGTAATTCGGTTGGTGATTTTGCGAAAGTGGAGCTGAAATCAGTGCTTTCGGAGGTGACGATAAACATCGTAATGAGAATGGTGGCCGGGAAGAGGTACTTTGGGGAAGAGTTTTCGGACAAAGATGATGAAGCGCGGCAATTCAGAGAGACAGTGGAAGAGGTTTTAGCTTATGCTGGGGCTTCTCATGCAGGGGATTTCGTGCCCCTTTTGAATTGGATTGGTAATGGTTATGAAAAGAGAGTACGTACGGAGACTTGCTAAGTCCACAGATTCTTTGCTGCAAGGTCTGATCGATGAGCATCGGAGAGTGAGGTCATAGAATAGAAATACTATGATCGATCATTTACTTTCTTTGCAAGAATCACAGTCCCATTATTACACCGATCAAATTATTAAAGGATTTTTTTACCAAAAAAAAATTATTAAAGGATTTATACTGGTAAGTCAAAATTAACATTCTTAATTCGTTTTTGTTTTTTTTTTAATGTGTTTGAATTTCTATGATTTCTTTTTGGGGTTATCATATTTTGATTAGGATATTGCTTTGAGATAAAAAGATAAACCTAAACAGGGTTAATGTTTGGCAAGAAAGAAAACTAAAAAAAGAAGAAAATGTAAATGAGAGAAATTGAAAGAATACTTTGATTTAGAAAAATGAATTACAATTGATTGAAATTAATCAGTTGGTTCACCAACTTATAAACTCATACGCAGAGCCATAATGGCCAATAGGAAAGTAGCATGCTAAACTAACTAAACAGAAACTAACACTAATCAACCCACGTGCACATCACATGCTAACTTAAAATTACAAGCAACACACAAAACATGTGAGCTTGGTGAAGTAGCTAAATAACTAAACTACCAGACACCTTAATACTTTGAAACTAAATTAAAGCGACATCATGGAAAAATGTTCTCTTAAAATCAATTGCCGAAATTTAAATTTTGCACAACTACCATTGTAATTACCTGCAGAGTGAAGATGTGTATATAACAGTTATTAAAGTATATAATGTAATTTAGAATATATATATATATATATAATTATGCTATAAAACGTGTGGTGTGTGCATATGTATAGTATCAAATGCGTAATTACGGTCATGTTTGGCATAATAGACTAACATTCATTAGCTGTTTTGAATACTGTTGCAAAAAAGTATAATAAGGTCTCTTTTATTAATTCTGAAAATAACTTCTGTGAATCATGCCAACTAGGCAAATTACAAAGAAAATTTGCTCGGCCATGCATCGACATCTAAAAGCTGGTCACCACTTCATCTGATTCATTCAGATGTATGAGGTTCGGCTCCTGTTTTGTCAAATGAGGATTTAGGTATTATATACTCCTTGAGGATAATTATTTTAAGTTTACCTAGATAATCCAATGAGACTAAAATATGAAGTAAGAAAAGTTTTCTTGAATTTTAAAAGTATGATTGGAAATCAATTTCAAACAAAGATGGAAAAAATTTCAATAAACTGAGGTGGTGAATTTCAATCCCTAAAAAGTTATTTTTAATCAATTTGGAATCAATTTTCTGCATCTTTGCCCTCATACCCAAAAATTGAAAGCAAACGTAGACATTTAACTGAAACAACTTTATCTCTGCTAGCTAGCACACATTTCATTACCTCTAAAGTTTTGGTGGAACGGTTGTGCTACAACAATTTTTTTTGATAAATAGGCTACCTACAAAAGTTTTAAATTTAAAGTTACCACTGTACGTACACAATTTTAAAGAAAACTTTTGATTACTCATTTTTAAAAGGCTTTGAGTGTAAATGTTACCTCTTTTTAAGACCATATAGAACAAGAATCTTATTATTATTATTTGTTTTTACTCTAGAAGGTGTGTTCTTGTTCAATTCAGAAAGAGTGTCACTACTTAAGTCTCTCGCCTAGAAAAGTTTATATCAGCGTAAATGTTGTCTTCAGTGAACATTGTTACCTTTTTCCACTATTGAAAAAAAATCAAAATCCACCTCATCACTACCTTTTGGATTTACTAATGCTAAATGGGCATTTAGTATAAATAATCTTTTTTTTTTTTTCTTTTTTTTTTATCAAAGTGAATTCATTCAAAAACCGAGAGAACTACATAAAAGAGAAAACCCCATTCGTCTTAACTTGTAATAGCATTTTAAGAGCACGGGAAACATTCTCAAAACAAGAGGAAGCAACAAAGTTATAGGAGAAATCCTGCTGAGTTGAGAGCGATAGTTTGGCCACTTGATTGGCTAAATGGTTGAAGTTTCTTGCTTTCCATGCATTCTAGCTTCCAAGAGTTTGAAATGAACCGTTGTCGGAGAAGTAAGATCTGATTGAGAGTATGCCAAATGCAAGGTTCTTTAATCGATATTATCTGCTGAACAACAGATTTTGCATGGCAATTCGACAAAACATTCTCCCAAGAGAAACCATTAGCTATTGAAGATGCCCAATCGATGGCTTTTAATTCAGCCAGCTCTGGAGAAAAATCATGAAACAACTTGGCTGCCATAAACAACACTTTATTGTTGTGGTTTCTAACCACCATAGCCACCGCATTCTTCCAATCTTTAGTCGCTGCATCCACATTGATCAGTAACCAGCCATCCCTCGGAGCATTCCAATGATAGTCATCCAAGATAACAGCCCTCTATCCCCTCTCTTTTTGACATGGCTAGCCAAAAACTCCTCCGTCAAATCTTCAAATCTTTTAACAGCTTGAGTCACACTCACATTTCCTTCGAAGAGATTCTTGTTCCTCATCTCCCAAACAACAAACACCAAGGATACTAGAATATTGGTGGTTGTCTTCTCTTGGTTGAAAGTGTTGCTCAATGGTTGTCTCGAGCTATATTCTCTACTTCTATGATTTCATAATGCATTGCTTGAGTGTAATATTTTTCACCAATAAATGGATTCATTATTTGTTGAATTGGTCTTTCTTTCGTAATCACTTCTAACTTCATTAAAATATTTATTGATATCACCATTTAAGCCAGAGTCACTATTAATAATTTGAAAAGGTTGAAGCACTATCAATGGTTTAATTTTTTGTTTTTGTTTAATTTTTTTATTTTTTCAGTTGTTTCATCATTGATTTTAATTAGCTTAGTAGCACACTATTAGCAAAAATGAATCATGGAAAATAATTATAATTTAAAAAAAAAAAGATATCCATGTTGTATTTGTATTTAATATTTGTAAGCATATCATTTTATATTTTTATAAAATCTATAATATTTTCAAAATTTTTATAAAAATTTTCACAGATATTTTAAAATTTTCACCAAACACTTTACACTTTTTTATATGTGACCTCCGAATTCAAGTAATTTTCATAATTAAAAAAAAAACGAAGACAAAAGCTGGATATGTTTGTTTTCCATTTAAGTAAACATGGATATTTGATTTTTTAATTATATAAAAAAAAATATTTGATTTTTTGGTAAACGGTAAACCGACTTCGAAATTGAAATTTACTTAAACTTCAGTACGTTATGTACGTGTATATGTTTCCTCTTTTTTCTTTTGCTAACAAAATTCTTTTACTATACAAATACTTATATATATATATATATATATATATATATATAGGACTGTTATAAACTTCAACAGTCGGTGTTTATAGCATCCTCAATAATGTGAAAACATTTCACGGGGTTATCGCACCCAATTCGGCTTCAAATTTCAAATTGAAATTTGATACACACGTGATCAGCATGTGTTCTAATTTGGCATCCCCATCCCTTCCCGATACCTCCCCCATCTGCGCACCAAATTTCCTGAGCCGAGCCCCCCAAATGATATTTTTAAACAACATCTAATTGTCCCTATAAACTATGACATCTAATTTTTTAGAAAAATTTGTCAAAATGTGCCACATGCAGAATTGATGATAAGTTGATGGGAAAACTTGAACAATGACCTTAGTCATTCCAGGATCTTAATCCGTAATAATAACCTAAAGTGCACACCTAGGCATAGCATCCAAAAACTAATTGAATAACCAAACAAAAGATTCAGTTTTCTTACCATTTAACAAAGCACATCTGAAAATAATAGTTTGACCATGATTGTTCACGTCTGCTAATGGGGAAAATATCATATCATATTTGACAGTGTTATAAGTTGTGTCAAATACAATTACATCACCAAAGAAATGATATGATCTCCTTGCAAACGGATTTGCCCAAAAGCATCTGACAATGATTTTCATCATCCAGTTCAAAACTAAAGTAAAATGCTGGATTTTTTCTCTCTCAGAAGAAAAAAATTTGATTAACAATTCTGCATCAATCTCTTTTTGCTCATCTCTTATTCTCTGTACATAGTTTCTTATATCTTTCTCAGTACATCCGGCATTTTGAAGACTACCAGATTCTATTTCCATCACTCTTATTTGTTGACAAGTTGGGATATTTGCTTTTGTTAACTGTTGGCTCAAAACTCTTTTTGCAACCGACACATTCCTATGTGACCTTAACAAATGAACCTTAGTTAGAGTAGCAAGAGAATAATTATGCCCTTCCATAAAAAGACTAACAACCCATTTCGATCAAGTTTGCCCGCTTAACCACTATCATCTTAGCTTTGCATCTAACTTCAATAATTCCTCGATTCCTTTCATTTGATCTTTCGACTGTAAATTTATCCATATTCTCATAATAGTCATTGTCATTCTTTAAAGCAAACAAATTGTTTCTACATTAGCTCATTTGTACCATTTCTTTTTAATGTTGTTCACTCTTGCACTAAATCCACATTGTTTTGCATATGCATTATAAAAATCGAAAGTCTCTTCTACTGTTGAAAATTCATAATTAACTTTGGTTTCATCTCATCTATAACTTATCGAGTATAATATTGTGTTTAGCTATCATCTGACATGTTGCAACAATAAAATTTAATTTCTGAAAATCATAAAAATGAGTATAAATTAATCTCTAAACAAATATAAAATTATATATTTTAACAACAACACCCATAGATATAATTATATTAAATTTTATATTTTAATTATGGAAATAATGCTCGGATTATCAAATCTCTCACTTCCCACCTCTAACAATTAGAATGGTTACCCTATTTGCTTGCGATAACCGTGCGCCATAAAGAAATAGATTTCATTCACTAACAGAGAAATAATAAAAATAAAAAAATGAGACAGAGCAAAAGATAATCCCATTCTCCTCCCCGATAGCTCTCGGTTTCAATTTAATCACAGTGCAACCGAAGATAATTTCCTCAATATTCTCATTAAATCACAGTGCACTTTATATACAATTGCAAAGCACATATATCATTTCCTCAATATAACGGTTCCTCAAAATCATACAATTTATATTTTTTTCTAAATTTTCTAAATTCCGAAAGCTCGATTCCAAAATCATTAACAGCAGTAGCATCACGGTTCCTCAAAATCATACAATTCTTCTAAAATTCTTAAATTTCGAAAGCTCGGTTCCAATTCCTCAAAATCATGCAGCAACAGCATGTTCAATTTCCTCAAACATCTCTGTGTCGGCTTCAATGGCGAACGGCAGCTGTGTCAACTTCAATCAATGGTGACAATCGAGCTCTGCAAATTTAGGACTGTGCGCTGCCAGTATTGGGGAGGGCCAGCTGGGGGAGGTATTGGGGATGGAGGAGAATCGGGGAGGCTCGGCTCTGCAAATCTAGGACAATCGCGGGTGCGCAGCTGTGGGAGGTACCGGGGAAGGAGGGAGGAGAATTGGGGAGGTTCGGCTCTGCAAATCTGTGGCTATTGCGATGGGTGGGGGGGTGGGGGGGGCTCGGCTCTGAAAATTTGATGCGCAGTTGGGAAAGATATCAGGGAGAGAGGGGGATGCCAAATTAAGGCACGTGCTGATCACGTGTGTATCAAATTTGAAGCCGAATTGGGTGCGTTACCCCGTAATATATTTTCACGTTGACGGAGACACTATAAATTTCAATTGTTAAAATTTATAACAGTTCTGGATATATATACACAAGCACAGATATATTTTGACTAGATAGAATAAATAGATTGAAGTCGTTCCAACCAGATAAAATACTACTACTCATGGAGAATTGAGAGGCGGCGCGGTGCTACTTTCCATTCTACGTTATCAAAAGTTTTTTTTTTGGTAAAATACGTTATCAAAAGTTGCCGGTCCAATTTTTTACACTTTTTTATATGTGACCTCCGGATTCAAGTAATTTTAATAATTTTTTGTAAATAAAGAAGACAAAAGCTGGATATGTTTGTTTTTCATTTAGGTAAACATTCATATTTGATTTTTTAATTATATAAATAAAAAAAATTGATTTTTTTGGTAAACGGTAAACTTACTTCGATATTGAAGTTTATTATGGAACGTTACGTACGTATATACGTTTTTCGATGTTTGATGTCTACTTAATACATAGATAATATTCCTCTTTTCTTTTTCTTTTTTTCTTTCTGCTAACAAAATTCTTTTACTATACAAATACTTATATACACACACGCAAAAATATATTTTGACAAGATAGAATAAATAAATTGAAGTCGTTATACTAATAGAGAAATTGAGAGGTGGTGCGGTGCTACTTTCCACTCTGCGTTATCAAAAGTTGCCGGTCCAATTTTTTTTTGGATAATAATTTGATCTTAATACCTCACTTTCAATTTAAAAACAGAAAATTATCTTCTTACAATTTTTATTTTTTTTGGTGAAATTACAATTTAATTTTCAGTACGCAACCCAATTGTCAAGTAAATTTGATTCTATCTAGTGATTCGTTATAGATGCCATATTCATACCTAAAAATAAGTAAAAAATAATTGCCGGTATTTTTTTTTTTCCTATTGGTAAAGGTTTTAGTCCATTTAGATTATTTGATTCTAACTATTGATTCGTTAGATATCATATTCATACCTAAAAATAAATAAAAAATATTGCCGGTAGTTTTTTCTTTTTTTTCTTTTGGTCAAGGTTTTAGTCCATTTAGATCTTTTTCAAGTCTTTCTTTTTCTTTTCTTTTTTTTGTTAAAGGTTTTAATCTATTTAAACCTCTTCAACTTTAATATCTCATCTGCAAACTTTACCAACTAGTTATAACAGTTAAAGACTGAATTCTATTTTTATAATTTAATTTAATCATAAAACATTAATTTTTAATCTTTATTAAAATTAATCAAAAATGATAGATAGTCTATTTTAATAACATAAAAAAATTAAAAGAAATTAAAAATGATATTTTAAAATATGGGTTTAATTATTACAAAACTGAAAAGTTGCAAATTTGATTTTCCTTTTTGATAAATAATTATTGCTTAGAGCATTGGGTATGACCGTATGAACAAGTATTTTATATTTGGAGTTCAGCAGATATTATTGACCAAATAAAAAATTCAGCAGAAATTTATACAAGTAAAGCTTCTTTTTTTCTTTTTCTTTTTAAAGAATTATACAAGTAAATCTTTGTAAGTTAAAGAAATAGTCATAGCTTAAGGACGCATGACTGAGTAAAAAACAGATGGATAATTGCAACTTGTAAGTAGGGTTGATAAATTGTGTTATATTACGTGTGGTATTAGTATCAAATATTTTTCATTAAATTTGAACATATATTGAAATATATAAACTTAAATTTTCAAAAATAAAGATAAGTTTATACTGTGTTAATTTTAATGTTATATTATATTTTATCTATGTATTATCGTATTTAATTTTTTAACTCAAATATTGATTTGTTAAACTTTTATATTAAAATATACACATTCTAATTGTCAAAAACACATGCAAATTTGTATCATGCCAGCGGATAATGTTTGAATTTGTCAGATTTACTTACAACAACATTAAAACGACAATATTATGATATGTGTGTCCCAAGTAATTTTTCTTTTGTTTTTTTTTTTGGTAAAAGACAGTATAGTTTTTCTTGTGATCGAGGAGTCAGCCAACCTTTATAAGAAAGGATTTTATATCAACAAAAAAAAAAGGCATAATTTTTAAAATCCTATTCCAATTGCAAATACATCTGTGCATGATCAAGTCAATCCAAGGCCTATTTACCCAAAACCAAAGAGAAAAAGAAAAAAAAAGGTCAATCCCCTAATCTCCTCAACACACCGGTGATAACTCCTATATATATTATTATTTTTGTAATCAAGCCTGTTACCATGTACATTTCTAATCCAGTCGTAAACTATGTTACTCGCAAGGGCGTGGAGTAAGAAAAGGTTGGGAAGTACTAGTTATAATTGATAGATAAGCCTTGATCGCTCTGGAGCTTCAAATAAAACTTGAAGAAATTAAGTCGCCATGGAAGACGCTCTGTTATACACATGCCTTTCCCTCGTCATCTTTCTCTTCGCTTTCAAGTTCTTCCTCCAAAATAGATTACGCTACAAAAACCTCCCACCTGGACCATGGTCTCTTCCGATTATAGGCCATCTCCATCTCTTGAAACCTCCTGTCCATCGAACTTTCTACCGTCTCTCCCAAACCTACGGCCCCATTTTCACTCTCTGGTTCGGCTCTCGCCGCGTTGTTGTCGTATCGTCTCCGTCGGCTGTCGAAGAATGCCCAAAAACGACATCGTTCTCGCCAACCGACCTCTTCTGCTAATGGGAAAACACGTGGCCTACAACCACACCACCGTCGTAGGGTCTCCGTACGGTGATCACTGGCGCAACCTCCGCCGTATTGGCTCCTTAGAAATCTTCTCGTCGAGCCGCCTCAATGCGTTCTTGGGCATCCGAAAGGACGAAATCACGCGCTTGTTGCGCAAGCTTTCGCATTGGAATTCCCTCCGAGATTTCGCAAAGGTGGAGATGAAATCGTTGCTAACGGAGCTGACTTTGAACATCATAATGAGAATGGTGGCTGGGAAGCGGTACTACGGGGACGATGTTACGGACAAGGAAGAGGCGCAGAATTTCAGAGAGGTGATAGAAGAGGTATTAGCGAACGGTGGAGCAACAAATCCAGGAGATTTCATGCCTGTTTTGAAGTGGATTGGAATCAACGGTTATGAAAGAAGGCTGGAAAAGCTCGCTAAAAAGACAGATCCTCTGCTGCAAGGTCTAATCGAGGAGCATCGGAGAAACAGAGGGAGCAGAAACACCATGATTGATCATTTACTCTCTCTGCAACAGTCACAGCCTGAATACTACACCGACCAAATTATCAAAGGATTTATACTGGTCAGTCCGATTACTTTATTTTTTTAATAATTGGTTTTTGATTTTAGACTAACGAGCTCTCCTTCTCCTTGATTGCAGATAATGCTATTGGCTGGAACAGACACAGGTGCTGTGACGTTAGAATGGGCAATGTCCAATCTGCTTAACCATCCCCAAATCTTAGAAAAGGCTAGAGCCGAATTGGATGCCCAAATTGGGCAGCAGAGATTGGTGGAGGAATCAGATCTTTCGAAACTACCTTATCTCCAAAACATTATCTCCGAGACTCTTCGGCTGAATCCGGCAGCTCCATTGCTGGTGCCTCATTACTCGTCCGAAGACTGCACTATCGGTGGATACGACATGCCACGCGACACTATTCTACTGGTTAACGCATGGGCCATTCACAGAGACCCTGAGCTCTGGGATGATCCAGAAAGTTTCAAGCCCGAAAGGTTCGAAAAGGGAGAGACTGAGGCGTACAAGCTCATGCCCTTCGGAATTGGAAGGAGGGCTTGTCCTGGAATCGGCCTTGCCCAACGTATGGTGGGCTTGACTTTGGGGTCTTTGATTCAGTGCTTTGAATGGGAAAGGGTGGGCGAGAAACAAGTCGACATGACTGAAGGTAAGGGACTCACTATGCCGAAAGCTTTGCCGTTGGAGGCCATGTGTAAAGCACGTGGGATCATGGATAATATTCTCCCTTAGTCAACATTTGAAATTTGAAATATGAGGAAACGATTTGATTAGCAACGTTATGCCCAATAGCATAAATAAGGTAGTTTATTATTGATCAATTAGTATCTCGTGTATTAATATTTTTCTTTTTAGATAAGCTAAAATTATATACATATGTTCGGTACGGTGTAAAATGAAATACATTTTTAAATTTTGAGTTTATGGAATCCAGTTCTTTTTTAGTTTAAAATATATTGTAATTTTTAATAAAAAATTAATTAAGCTGAATATGATATTGGTTTTAAGCAACTTGTCTAGACGAAGACCTTTTTATAGTCCCCAAAAAAAAAAAAAAAAAGGGGAAGAACATGTGGGTTGGGCCAACATACAGTGCAAAATTTCTTTCCTTGTGATTGCCAAACATCTTTAGAGGAAAAATAAAAATAAAATTATTATTTTTATTAATGAAATTTTATTATTCACAAATAAAAAAATGGTTTAATTAAATTGAACATACCAAACATAACTCTTTAATTTTAAAACTTAAAGTTTTTTTTTTTTTTTTTTGTGTGTAACCAAACACTACCACTTTTTGTTTAGTATTGTTTTTTAGAGAAAGTGCTAGAAATATAAAGTATTCGGAAAATAAGTGCTAATACAAATGTAATACCAAATACATCCTATTTAATAAGTGCTACAGTTTAAAGGTGTCAAATTTAATTACTTTTTTTACATTGATAACACTATTTAATTACTTGAAACAAAAAAATACGTATTAAGATGAAACATTAATTTTTTTCTTTCAAAAAAAATATAAAAGAAAGGGTGAGGCATTAATTAAGATGCTATGTTAATATGAAAAAGAAACGAATGCCATCATTCATTAAAGAACGGCGAAATATGCTACAAAATCCTTTGCATTGCCTATCAAATTGTCATTTTAGGTTCATCGTCCTGAAGATTGCCATAAAATAATTGCTCCTCACAAATTATATGCTTCTAGGTCTCCTCTTACGTAACCATTATGGTGGGAATTTATTTGGTTTTTCCATGGCGATTCTGAGTCAAATAGCTCAGGTCTGCTAGAGGGCTTCCCTCTATAATATTATTTGTTCTCTTTTTCTGTTCTCAGCGCATATATCCCCTTGATTTGAGTGAGGATGGAGACTACAAAAATCAACCTGCTCCAAGAGTCATTACGCAATCTGAAGTTGCAACCTGTCGAAGAAGGTGACAAAGATGGAGTCTATTCTAATAGATTCCTGTTAGGAAAACTACTGGCAACAAAAAGCTTTCGACAATTCACTGTTGCAGAAATCATCCAAAAAACATGGAAAACCCGCTCTAAAGTCCATATTAACAAATTTGAAGACAATATCTTCAAATTCACATTTGGTACCCGTGAGGAAAAGGAAAGAATATTTAGAGAAAAACCGTGGTCTTTTAATGGTGCGGATGTCATTTTGAAAGAATGCCCCAAAGAACTATCTTTGAAAGAGGTTTCCTTTGCTAACTCAACTATTACTATCCAAGTCCACGGTCTTCCATTGGTTTTCATTCATGCTGAAAGGGCAGAAAAGATTGGTAAAATGATAGGATCCTTACAAAGGGAGTTGATATCCAAGAAGTGTGTGGTGGCTAATAGATATCTCAAATTTTGAGTGGATCTTTCGGTAAAAGACCTCATCCCTGCCGGATTCTTCCAAGACAAAGAAGGTGGAGATGAAATATGGATCCAATTTAAATATGAATGACTGTCAGATTTTTGCTATCTCTGTGGAAGGCTAGATCATATTACAGGTAAATACTACTTCACGAGCTCGACAACTATAACTCTAGCGAATGGCATTACCGCAAAGTTATATGGGTCGTGGCTAAGGGCAGAGCACGGAGGTAGCATTTTGTTTGTGAATGGCGAGACAGATGAGAGTGCTCAGAATCATGTTACCACTTGGAGTAAAAGTTGGGAAGAGATCCCGAGCTCAAATAGACTGAATTACCTTATTGAGGCAAATGTTGGTCAAAGCTCGAAGACCCATGATGACCTGCATAATGAGGATATCCAAAATGCCTTGGAAATTTCTCCTGAAATGGACTCTTTGAATAGAACGCTGCAACGACAATTATCGGGGGATATGGGAGAAATTCAAGTTGCCATGCTAAAGCAAGTCAGACTATCCAATTTTGATCCCCAAGCTTTAGCAACGTGGACCTCAGGCTTTCTTGGACTGGTGGCCAATTACAACACACAAGTGAGAGGGCAGAGGCTAGGAATATGGCTATCTAACATGTGATTGGGGTGAGTATGGGCCAATCTTGCAAAACTAGCCCATCTGGAAAGAAAAAGGCCGGAGAGAGGAATCGGGCCTCGATTCTAACTAAAAGAGGTGCCAGGTGTAATCTGGAGGGTTCCTTTAGGGTTTCGCATATGAGTGAGGACACAAGCCCAACTGTAGAGGAACTGTTTCAAATTAATTCCCCCCATGTAGTCGAGCCACAAAGGGAAGCTGGGGATTTAGCTGATTTTGAAGGCACGCCAACCACCTTCAATTGTGATAGTGAAGGAGAGGATCAGAAACTTCTCACAGGGGGAAGAAGATCTAAAAGGTGGAAAGCAGAAGCAAGGAGAAAAAGACAAGCGGCGATAAAGTTGGGATGCGGTACTGACTCCGGGCAAGCTTCAACATAGGAGGTACCTTCTGAAACTGGTCAATCCTCAAGGAATCAGGATTTTCAATTGGCCGAGGAGGCAGGCCGGAACAAGCCTCTCCGCCCCTCCCACCAATAAGCATTCTTTCCTGGAATTGCAGGGGTCTGGGTAATGCTGAAAAGTTTCGAGCTCTCAGAGGTTTGGTGAAGAATCAGAAACCTCAATGTTTATTTCTAATTGAGACAAAAAGTAGAGACGTTACTATTGAGAAAATTAGTAGGAAGTTGGGATATTATAATTCTTTCATAGTGGATCCCATAGGTTCGACTGGAGGCTTGGCTTTTCTATGGACAGACGAAGTAAATGTCCAATGCTGTTGGAAGTCCCAAAGAATTTTATGTTGTGTGTTCTTAAGGGTTGGTCTTCAAGTAGTGTGGAGGTTCTATGATGCTTATGACACTCCGTATACATGGGAGAAGTACTCCTTCTGGAGAATGCTTCAAAATAATGTTCTTGAGTCCACAAGACCTTGGCTGCTGATGGGTGATTTAAATAAAGTTATCAATGAGATAGAAAAGCAAAAAGGGAAGCCTATATGAGAGAAGCAGATATTTCTCAAAGAATTTATGCAAACCGCTGGTGCGATTGACCTCAGGTTTCTCAGGTCTTAAATTTACTTGGACTAACAGTCAGGAAGGAAATTCTTTTATCAGGGAGCGTATAGACTGAGCGGTGGCAAGCAGAGACTGGCTATGGAATTTCGAATATGCTAAGGTAACTCATTTGTGTGCTGAAGTTTCTGACCATATACATGTACTATTACAGACTCATATGCCCAATACAAACCTGCAAAGATCGTTCAGGTTTTTCAAAACTTGGACGGGTGACGAGGGGAGTATACGGATAGTTCAAATTTCTTGGAATCAGTCTGTTAGAGTGGAAATGGAGAGTCACCAGATTTGCAGGAAACTTCTTAATACTTTGAAAGCTCTATCCAAGTGGAATAGGGACTCATTTGGTTTTGCCCAACATAACATCAAACAGTTGGAAACTGACTTGGCTAGATGTACTAAAGACAATGATAGAATTAGAATCAAAGACACAGAAGAAGCTCTACAGGAACAGAGGAAGAGACTTGAGCAGATATTTCTCCAAAAGTCGAGGGAACTTTGGCTAAAAGAGAGGATTGTAATTCAATTTTTTTGCACTCCAGCATCTTGGTCAAAAGAAGAAGGAATCAAATCGATCAAGGATAGAGACATTTAGCTAAAAGATCCTTATAGCATTGGAAATTACTCTATGGACAATTTTCAGTAGTTGTATACATCGGATAATGCTATACCAGAGGCTATGAGGGTTTTTGGAGAGTCTACAGTTTTTGATGTCGATAATATGGAAATTATAAGAGTGCCTACTAGAGAAGAAGAGAAGACTTGTATTTGGGAAATGCACCATTTAAAGGCCCCTGGTCCTGATGGTTTCCCAAGTGCTTTCTTCAAACATTACTGGGATATTGTCAAGGACCAAACTATTAAATGTGTCCAGGAATGCTTCAATACGGGTGTTATAGCTCCTGGTCCTAATCATACCTTCATTGCTCTAATTCAGAAAGTTAAGCAGCCTGTTAACTTTGTAAACTTCCACCCGATAAGCCTCTGTAACTTTATCTACAAGGTTATTTCTAAGATACTAGTGAATCAAATTTGAAGCCTTCTTGGAGATATCATCTCCCCAAACCAGGGGGCGTTTGTCAAAGGGCGTTGGATCGCTGAAAACACAGTGATGGTGCAAGAGATTGTGCACAAAATTCAGAAGCAGCGAGGGAAACATGGTCTAACGATGCTGAAACTCGATCTTCAAAAGGCCTATGACAGTCTCGAATGGTCATTTGTAATGAGAGCTCTCAAATTATGGGGATTTTCAGACAAGGTGCGTAGCATGTTGTTTAGCTGTATAAGCTCAGTGACTTACTCCTTCTCAATGGAGACCAAGCAGGTTCTTTTACTCAAATTAGAGGTCTAAGGCAGGGGGATCCCCTATACCCCTATCTCTTTATTATATGTATGAAGTTTTCTCAAGAATTGTGGACAGGGATGAGAGGATCCAGGGGATCAAAATTTGCAGGGAAGCACCAGCAATAACGCATATTCTATATGCTGATGATTTGCTCATATCTTGTCGTGCAAATATGCTGAATGCTACAGCTGTGGCAGATGTGGTGGAGCAATTTTGTTGTTGGTTGGGCCAACAAGTTAACAAGGATAAGTCCCATGTGTTGCTTTCAAAAAATACGAATCGTCTGTTGAAGAAAATTATTGAAGAGAAACTTAGTCTGAAGGACCTAAGGGCAAATTCTTTATATTTGTGTAACAATTTGGTATTTGGGAGGAATAAATCCAAGGAATTTGGCCGGTTGAAAGATAGGATACAAAATAGGCTTGAGGGCTGGCAGACACAACTTCTATCAAGGGTAGGGAAAGAAACTCTGATCAAATCTGTTATCCAGGCCTCTGTAGTTTATTCTATGTCTACTTTTCATATACCGAAAAAAGTTTGCAAGGCTATGGACACAATCGTCCAAAAATTCTGGTGGAGTGGAAGTAATTCAAATAGATTTTTAGCCATGAAGTCGTGGTCTGGTTTGTGTAGATTGAAGGAAATGGGTGGGCTTGGTTTTAAGAAATTTGGCCAGATGAATATAGCCTTATTAGCTAAACTCGGATGAAGGATGGCTATTAACGATGAGAGCCTCTGGGTTAAGCTTGTACACGACAAATATTTAGGCAGGACATCTTTCTTTGAATGTGCCCCAAAGAATAGGGACTCCTTTGTATGAAAAGGAATTCTTGCAACTAGAGGGGCTTTGATCCAGGGAGCTTGTTATAAGGTTGGGAATGGATAGAACATTAACCCCTGGCATGGTCCTTGGATCCCAGACCTGATTGGGAAAATCCCCAAGTCTCTAGAGAATAGGAATGTGGATGGCTTAACTAGAGTGGCACACTTCATTGACCAAGATAACATATGTTGGAATAGAGATATTTTCATAACAACATTCCCTTAAAGCACTACTACAATCATTTGTAAGTTGGAACTTCCTTTTGTGCAAGCTGAAGACAAACTGCTCTGGGTTGGGGATAAGGATGGGAAGTTCTCGGTTAAAAATTGTTATGAGGTGGATAATTTGGCTAATAATCTGGGGATAATGAATGGAGTTTGGAGAGCTATCTGGAGATCCAATCTTCATGAACGTTTGAAGATGTTCCTTTGGAGATTGGTGGCCAAAGTTCTTCGTACAAGGCAAAACCTCATAATCAAATTATCAATTGAGGAAAGGTATTGTGTCTTGTGTGAGGAAGAAGATGAGACACAATTGCATTTGTTCGTTGAATGTGATGCCTCTAGGTCTCTGGCTTTTGCAAGTAAGTGGGGGTTAAAGATCAATCCATCTCGCGGTTCTAATGTAGAGGCCATAATGGAATGGATTCTTAGACCTGTTGTGACGACCAGGATCTGGAGCCAGAGTAAGTATGGGCGGGTGCAGGGCACTGCCAGGCTACCTTACTGGCAAAAATCGGTGTCCAATCCCACATCGCCCGGGTGTGGAAGGGTGTCAAACAGTAATGGTTCAAATGTATAGTGAGCACTCTTTTAATAACCAAGACCTTTTCAGAGCGTTTGGCTTCAGGGTTAGAAAGAACTCTGGAGTTTAGCGTGCTTCAGTGGGAGCATTCCTGGGATGGGTGACCTCCTGGAAAGGCTGACCAAAAAATTCATACCGTATGAAGTACAGTGGCTAAATTGGAGACAATATTTGGTTGGAGAGAGTGTGTGGCGTTACAAATCGTATTAGAGTTTGTACCCGGCCGGAAATGTGCCAGCGAAGACGCTGGGCCCCAAGAGAGGTGGATTGTGACGACCAGGATCTAGAGCCATGGTAAGTGTGGGCGGGTGCAAGGCACTGGCAGGCTACCTTACTGGCTGGCAGAGATCTGTGTCCAATCTCACATTGCCAAAGTGTGGAAGGGTGTCAAACAGTAATGGTTCAAATGTAAAGTGAGCACTCTTTTAATAACCAATGCATTTTCAGAGCGTTTGGCTTCGGAGTTGGAAAGAACTCTGGAGTTAAGCATGCTTCAGTGAGAGCATTCCTGGGATGGGTGACCCTGGGAAGTCTGACCAAAAATTCCATACCGTCTGAACTGCGGTGGCTAAATTGGAGACAATATTGGTTGGAGAGAGAGTGTGGCAATACAAATTCGGGTTAGAAATGTGGACATGCAACTTGTTTTGGTAGGATATGTCTACTCAGTGTGGTTATGGAGGAACAATATTCTCTTTGGTAAAAACAAGTGTAACCCTTGTGGTGAAAAAGTGGGAGAACATGGTGGAGGAGTTCACATCTTCACATGGACTAGGTTCTCAAGTCCGTGAACAAACTGTGGAGAGCCCGAGATGGATCCCTCTGGCTGAGGGGGAGATTTGTATTAATGTTGATGCAGCTTTTATAAATGGCAAGGCTGCTGTTCTAAAAATTGGAAAGGTGAGCTGCTGAGGGCCGAAGCTTAGTGTATGCCGTGCACATCTGTGAAGATTGCTGAGACACAAGCTCTAATTTGGGCTGCGGAGTGTATCCAAAGGCTGAGCTGGAAAAAAGCTATTTGGAAGAGTGATGCAAAGACGATGGTTGATATTGTTAATGCTGAAGAGGAACCTTTGTGCTGGGATGTGAGAAATGAGGTCCTCCTGCTTAGGAATTTTCTTAACACCTTGGATTGGTCTCTGGAGTGGTCAAGACATGATTTTAATACTTGTGTTGATTACCTAGCTAAGATGGCCCTTTCTAATAATAAGTATTACTGCTTTGTTGATTTGGAGGATGTTTGTATGCCTTTCTATTTTAAAACTCTTCTACTGTCGGATGCAGTAGTTTAATTTTAATGTTTTGTTGTTGAGCTTTTTGGTAGATCTCCCTTCTTTTGTGCTTAATGCAATTCTAGTTACCAAAAAAAATTAAAGAACGGCGAAATTTAGGCTTGAGTTAGAGAAAACTACTGATATATAAAGCATTGAATTCAAAGCCGTAATAATGGCTATTTCATAAAACATCAATATTCAATTTTAACTTTTATTTATAATACTTGATCTACCGATACTCAAATTTGATTTTGCAGAAATTATTTTCAATTTATAATATATTGCATGGTAGGCGACAAGTGTTAATAGCTCGTATATCAATAAAGTTATTAAAAACCCAAGATTGAAAGATAGTACGGCTTATGTAATCAAATGTCTTATTTTAGAGATTCACCCAAAAAAAAAACCTTATTTTAGAGGGACTGCTTTGTGGAGTTTGGTAATTAATTACTTTTTGAGATGTTTGGGCGATTTGAGAAAACAATGTCTTCTTTCTTTATTTTTATTTTTTATTTTGGTAATTAATAAACGACAATGTCATACCAAAAATATGGAAGAACACATTAAGGATTTTTTTTGTTAAACAACACATTTAGGATTAATAACGATGAATTCCCTACTGCAAATTCCAGTATGCAACTGTTGTCATGTTGTCAAAGTGAAAGCCACATACTTTCAAGTATTGCGGCAACATCACTTTTTGATTTTATTATTATTTTTTGAAAACAGTACACTACTATTAATTTCAGGTAGTTGAGGGCTGACCATTGATCAGATTTAGATTCCTACTTCTACATTTGAGAGTAGGGTTTAGAGCTCGGGCTGATACCTTGAAAATGATTAAAATATATTTGCATATTTTATATTTAAGATTCACCACGTATTTATTCAAAATAATTTAAGAAGCATGTACATGGACTTTTTAAAAGTATTTATATTTTTAATTTCAAAAAATAATTTTTATTTTAATATATTTATTTATTGTATCTATAATTTTTTAATGTGTATTAATAATTTTATTTCATTTAATATTTGTTTATATAATAAAATATTTTGATTTATTAGATTTGTTTTATAATATTTAAAAGAATTATTTATTTATTAAAAAATAAAAGTATAGTTAAAGTTGGATAAAAAATATAGTTAGAGTTGGACCTTACTATTAGGCCTGACAACGTGTCGTGTTGAACCGTGTTCGTGTCGTGTCAAATTTTGTTCACCCCAACCCAACCCGTTAAGTTTTCGTGTTGAACCGTGTTCGTGTCGTGTCGTGTCGTGTTTTATTCGTGTTTACTAGACATGTACGTGAGTGTTTTATTTTTTTATTTAAATTAATATATATTGTCAAATGATAAATCATTATCAATTCATGTCTATTAAACCTAAATACATATTCAAATGATATGTTAAACATTTAAAAAAATATATATTAACATACTAAAATTCAACATAAATAATAACTGTGAATTTAAAATATGTAAAATATTACGAATTAAAGCTATATTAAATATTTATCGTAACTGAAAAACAAAATATGCATTTCAATTATAAATTTAAAAATATTCAAAATATTATAAATCAAACAGAAATTGTACATCTAATATAAGTAATAAAAAATATAGAATATAAAACAAAATATTAATATATAAATAGATATAAAAATTGTAATTTTTCAATGAAATAAAATATGAATTTTATAGTTTTCTAAAACTAAAAAAAAA
>QANX01000452.1:84586-113258 GCA_003254975.1 Ochetophila trinervis
AAAAAAAAAAAAAAAAAAACAAAAGTCATTTTAATTTTTTAATTTTAAATTTTTTTTCTTGGCCTTGATTGTTGATTTTTTGTAACTGGCCTAACAGTTGCCATTCACAAATTTATTTATTGAAAAAATTAATTAATTTTTATTTGTTTTAATATTTGTTTTAATTGTTTTGATTTCAGTTTTATTTTTTATTTACTATATATATGAATATAGTTTTGAGGTTTAAGATAAGAGAAAAACATAAAAATGTATTTTTTTGTTTTTTAGAGAAAGTATAGTTACAGAAAAAATAAAAAATAAAAAAAATGGTGATATAGTTTAGGTATTTTTTAAATTTGAAGATAAATTTTTAAGGGTGCTAAAATAAAAAATTTAGAGTGTCCGTTATATTTTGGAAGACAATCGTTAACAAACCATTCGCACCAGTGAAGACGAAATCATTTTTAAAAAAACTATAAAATTACACAGATTTTATATTATTACCAAAGACATTATGTATAAATTTTATATTTTATTATTCATATATTAAACTAAATTTAGTTTATTAATTTGTAATATATATATTTATATATATATATATATATATATATATATATGTTGGTTACTATTTCAGTTTATTCTACATTGATAGCGTTAGTACCCAACACAACCTAGATGAGGTCTAGACCTGAGATTGCACGTCCAAGACAAGGCCCCAAATTGCACTGATAGGACTAGATCTCTGGACTGCCAGTTGTGACTGCCTTGACAGGATTGGGATCTAGGATAGTCGGGATGGGGCTGAGACCTAGGACGGACTTGATGGGGCTAGGATATAGATTGCATGTTCGACGCCGAAAACATGGATTGCCCAAACTTTCTGAGAATCGGGTTCACCTTGATAGAGTCAAAACTCTAGATTGTTCGGGAAAAATTAGGACTCATAACTGTTTGGATAGGGTCAAAAGTCGGGTTTGCCAAGATATGGCGAAAACTAGCGACTGACAAATGGCATCAGGATCTGAGATGCCTAGATGGACGATTCATATTCGACATTAATAAAATATATTTAATTTTAAAAGTTTTTAAAAAAATAAAAATAAAAATTGAATAGATTATCAAACAAATTATAATTAAACCAATTTTCGTCTCTTTATATACATATATCCATATATGTACACGGATACCAATGATTAGGTACTATGAACGTGCAAGCATTTTTTTTAATAATAAAAACAAATATGATTATGGTGAGTTGGACAATTTTAAATAAAAAAAGTAATTTTTAAAGATTAAGAAGGTAAATTGTGTAAATACTTATAACACATAAGTAATATATAATATTTTAACACATTTTCTCCCCTGAAGGTTTTGGAGCATCTATAATGATTTTATCAATTAGAATTTATGTAGGGTACAAAATAAAAATATTTACTATATGCTAAATATCTATTTAATAAATTGTAAATTTTCAAATTTAGTATCCCATAAATTATGTTTAAAAATATAATATATGATAAATTGTAATATTTTTAGAGNAGTTTGTGAATGAATTACCATGGAAATTTCGACAGAAATATCGGAGAAATATCGAAAATTTCGACGGAAATTATGAAAATTTTGACCCTTATTTTTTGGGATGAAATTAATATCTTCCTCTCCAAAAAAACAAAATTTCGGCAAAATTTCACCGAAATTTTTAATTTTTTCAACTATGATTAGAACAGAGCTATAACAGAAACTAAAAAAATTGATAGAAGAGTAAAGCTGTGGCTTTAAGCCACATAAATTTCTCATTATAAAAGTTAAAAAATAAGATTATTAAAGGTGTGGAACCGTTTTTTTGGTAATAAAAAATTACTAATAAAGACAAAAAGGCCCTCCAAATAGGAGGTTACATAGCACAATGGATTCCAGCCATGTCATAAATATAAATATTCTGTAAATCAGCAGAAATCTCAAACAAATTAAGAAAATAAAAGTTAAAGGAAACAGACGCAGCTAAAGTTTTTTTTGCAAGAGAATCAGCAAAGAGATTTGAAGTCCTGGCATTCCAGCTCAGACTCCATCCAATCTCGAATAGCATTTTCCTGATAGCCCGCAGTTTAATCCAAGAGCACCAACCACAAGGCTCCTTATCGGAACCTTTTCCTTTTCACCAAACCATCAGTAGTCATTCTAATTATTCTTACTCTCTTCTCCCATTTTTTATTAATTATTCTTTATTAAATTTTCAGTTTATATTTATTCTTTTTTATTAATTTTTGGTGGGAAAGATAAAGAATCGAAAAGGCTTAGGATCTGAGAGAAGGGCATTGTGTGGATTAAAATAATTGACAAACTTCAGCAGGCTAAAGTTTTCCTATATAAACTCTCTTATGCTTTTATTTTATAGGTAAAAAGTCATTTTTTCAATTTTTTTTAAAAGAGGTAGATTTGATCGTTGGAAGGCCTTTGCCGGTGCCATACTCACACTAGTGCCGGCTAAAGTCTCTAAAAATATTTTTTATTTGGCAAATCGATAAATTTTTCAAAGATAAAGATGGATGCATAATTGAAAGTTAATACAAAATTCTACATTAACAATTTAGTGCTCCAGATAAAAACATAAATTTTTAAAATGGATCCGATAATTAAAATCAAAAATTTTCTATTAGAGAGAAATGAAAGAACAATATATATTAATAAAATTAAAATGAAAGAATAATATATATTAATAAGATTATTTAAATAGTTGAATCAACATGTCATACATACCTTCCACAAGTACAGAGTCACTTTGGCAATTTTCTTTTTTTTCTATACCAGTTTGACGGATGTTTTAGACAGAACAATTAATTTTTTTTTTAAACATTATCATTTTATGTGTCAGTGTCTTTTCAAAAATTATCAGATCATTGGAGATATTTTATTAGTTATTTTTTTTATTTTTTATAAAAGTCAAATCTTTTTTAAAATGTCTTTTTTTCTATAAAAAAACAAATTATAGAATTTGTAATTAATACCATCAAAAATATTTTTACACAATATCATTAGATACTAACTTTTGATTTAATTATATATTTATGTTAAATAGATTTAAAAAATGTTAATTTTAATATAATATATAAAACAATTTCCATTTTTTCTTAGTCATAATTACACGTGACATGAAGCTATTTGGGTTTCCATAGAAGTCAATATTTATGACTAATTGGCAAAGGATGAGGAGTAAAACAGAAGGAAAACTAAAACGAGTGGCCTCAGATTAAGTAGCACAGTTTCTTTCACCAAATGGAATCAGATTAATTAAATCACGCATCTTATCCAACGGAGAACCAAAAAACACACAGACGCCATGGAAGACGCTGCGAATGCTTTCCTCTACACATGCCTTTCCCTTATTACCATCTTCCTTTTCGCATTCAAATTCATTCTTTCAACAGCAAGTCCCTACAAAAACCTACCACCAAGCCCACCTTCTCTTCCGATTGTGGGTCATCTCCATCTCTTAAAACCCCCTGTTCACCGAACTCTACACCTTCTCTCCCTAAAATACGGCCCCGTATTCACTCTCTGGTTCGGCTCTCGCCGCGTGGTCATAGTATCGTCACCAGCGGCCGTCGAAAAATGTTTCACGAAGAACGACATCGTTCTCGCCGATCGTCCTAGGCTCCTCGTGGGGAAGCACGTAGGCTACAACTTCACCAATCTCATATCCGCCTCCTACGGTCATCACTGGCGAAACCTCCGGCGCATGGGTTCGGCCGAGATATTTTCCTCGACCCGACTCAATATGTTCTCGGGAATTCGCAAGGACGAAATAATTCGTATGTTGCGTAAGCTTTAGCGTAATTCGGTTGCGGATTTTGCAAAGGTGGAGCTGAAATCGATGCTTTCGGAGCTGACGTTGAATATTCTAATGAGAATGGTTGCAGGGAAGCGGTACTTAGGAGACGAGGAATTCAAAGAGATAGTAGGCGAGGTCTCTGCTTATGCTGGGGCATCACATGCAGAGGATTTCTTGCCCATTTGGAGTTGGATTCGTCCTGCTTTCGAACAGAGATTGCAGAGGCTTGGACAGCGTACGGATTCGTTCCTCCAAAATCTGATCGAAGAGCAACGGACAAAGACAGAGAGTTGTAGTAGTAGAAACTCCGTTGTCGGCCATTTACTTTCCTTGCAAGAATCGCAGCCTGAGTATTACACCGACCAAATTATCAAAGGATTTATTATGGTCAGTCAAATTATCTATTTTATTTATTTTTTTGGGTCATGGTAGAAGAAAAATATATATTGGCTGGATTTTTTGATGGGAATCTGTATAAAAGTTAAGTAAAATTAATGAGTCAAGAGTGTCTACCATCTTCTAAAATTAAATAGTTTTTTTGATATTTTTTATTTTTTTATACAACATCAAATTAACACAGAAACATAATCTTTGGAGAAATTTTTTTAATATTAGTATGTTTATTTACCGTGGCAAAAACTTTAAAAAAAAAAAATCATTAGAAATGCTTTTATATTCTATGATCTAATATGTTATAATTTATTAATAAAGCGGTCTTTAAATGTCACAGGTAATGCTGCTAGCGGGAACTGATACATCTGCAGTGACATTAGAATGGGCGATGTCCAATCTGCTTAACCATCCTCATATTTTAAAAAAAGCTAGAGCTGAATTGGATGGTCAAATTGGTCAGCAGAAATTGGTGGACGAATCAGATCTTTCAAAACTACCTTACCTTCAAAACATAATCTCCGAGACACTTCGTCTGTATCCGGCGGCTCCGTTGCTCGTGCCACATTTATCGTCCGGTGACTGCACAATAGGCGGATACGACATGCCACGTGACACTATCTTGTTGGTTAATGCATGGGCCATACATAGAGATCCTAAATTTTGGGATGATCCAGAAAGTTTTGAGCCAGAGAGATATGAAAAGGCTCAAGAGGTTGTGGCAAAGAAGCTCATTCCTTTTGGATTGGGAAGGAGGGCTTGTCCTGGAATCGGTCTGGCACAGCGTGTAGTGGGCTTGACATTGGCTTCGTTGATTCAGTGCTTCGAATGGGAGAGGGTTGGTGGAAAAGAAATTGACATGACTGAAGGTCAAGGGCTAACCATGCCGAAAGCAGTGCCGTTGGAGGCCATGTGTAAAACACGTGACATCATGAAAAATGTTCTCTTAGAATCAATTGCCCAAATTTAAATTTCGCATCATTACCATTATAATTACCTGCAGAGTGCAGATGTGTATATAACAGTTATTAAAGTATATATTGTAATTTAGAATATATATATATATATATATGTATAATTATGGTGCAAAACGTGTGCTGTGTGCATATGTATAGTATCAAATGCGTAATTACTGTCATGTTTGGCATAATAAACTACTTCATCATCTGTTTTAAATACTGTTGCATAAAATTGTAATCATGTCTCTTTTATTAATTCTAAAAAGGGATAAATGCATTTTAGTAGTTTATAGTTTGTTAAATTTTTACGTTAGACTTTTAAATTTTAAATGTATTACATTAAACTTTTAATTTATATTTTATGTTATATTAGGCCTTCAAGATTCAAGTGTATCACATTAAACCTTCAATTTACATTTTATGTCACATTAGATCCTCAAATTTCAAGTGTATCACATTAATATTTCAATTTATATTTTATGACACAATAAACAATTAATGTACTTTAAAACCTTCTAGAATTTTTATTTATTTTTAAATAAAAAACACTACAATTAATTTAAACATTTAATACTTTCTACTTTGTAAAAAATTACAATTTATTTGAATTATATTAAATTTAACAGAATCTGTTAAATGCAGTATAATAACTCTAAAATTTTTTTTTTTTACCCATTTTCTAAAATATTTAAAAAAAATTATTTTTTATTCCTCCAAAAAAATTTATTCATCCTAAAATAAAAATAAAATTCATGATGAAAAAATATAAGATTAAATAAATTTTCATGATAATTTTTTTAGCAATTTAGAATGAAATAAAAAAATTTAGATAAAAATAAAATTAGATGATTTTTTATTTATATTTTTAAAAATTGGCAAAAAATATAAATTAGAGTTTTAATATATCACATTTGAAATTTTAAAAGGCTAATGTAACATATAATATAAATTAAAAATTTAATATGGTACACTTAAAATTTAAAATATAATATGTCATAAAATATAAATTAAAAATTTAATAGGTCACATTTAAAACTTAAAAATTTAATGTTTAAATTTATCAATTCTAAAATTCATTTATCATTTATCATTTTGACTTTTGTGAACCATGCCAACTAGGCAAGTTACACAGAAAACTTGCTCCGCCATGCATCAACATCTAAAAGCTGGTCACCACTTGATCTGATTCATACAGATGTATGTATGAGGTTCGGCTCCTGTCTTGTCAAATGAGGGATTTAGGAATTATATACTCTTTGAGGATAATTATATATCAAGTTTTCCTAGATAATCCAAGACTAAAATATGACGTAACAAAAGTTTTCTTGAATTTTAAAAATATGATTCGGAATCAGTTTCAAAGAAAGCTAGAAATAAATTTCAATAAACTGAGATTGTGAATTTCGACCCCTAAAAAGTTATTTTTAATCAATTTAAAATTAATTTTCAGCATTTTTGCCCTCACACCCAGAATTAGAACTGAAAATTTGAAAAATAATCTAGATATTTAACTGAAACAACTTTGTCTCTGCTCTGCTAGGTAGAGCACACCATTCACATATTTATTTATAGTTCAGTATGAGATCAGTGAATGTTCATTACCACTAAAGTTTTGGTGGAACAGTTGCGCTACAACAATTTTTGTCATAAATAAGCTACCTACAAAAGTTTTAAATTTAAAGTTAACATTGCAAATAATTTTTAAAGAAAACTTTGATTACACATTTTAAAAGGCGTTGGGTGTCAATGTTACCTCTTTTTAAGACCGTATAAGAACAAGAAAATTTTCTTTCCACTCTAAAAGGTGTGTTATTGTTCAATTCACAAAGAGTATCAATGCTTAAATCTCTCATATGGAAAAGTTTACATCAGCTCAAATGTTGTCTTCAATGAACATTGTTACCTTTTTTCCACTATCGAAATAAAAAAATTAAAAAAATTCGACCTCATCACTCACCTTTTGGATATACTAATGCTAATTGAGCATATAGTATAAATGATCAATAGGAGGATTTTCACCAAAAATAAAAAATAAAAAAATAGTCTACAAGAGGATATTTTATATTTCTTGATGATAATCTTGTTTTTTGGTCTTCCAAAAAACATATTGCACCATGTTCCAGTATCGAGTTGGAATATCGTGCTTTAGTAGTTAAATGCTTCAATCTCTGCTACAAGACCTTACTGTACACATACCACACACCGATGTTGTGGTGTGACAACATAGGAGCTCGCTCTGTCGCTCTAAATCTTGTCTTTAACGCAGTAACAAAACACATTGAAATCGATGTATATTTTGTACGAGATTAGATGAAATAAAATAGATTAAAAGTTAGATATGGTCCTAAAACCAATTAGCTGACATCATGCCAAGGGTTCTGTACATTTCGATTCATTCATTTAACTCCGAGCTCAATCTGATCATTGCCCCCTTGAGCTTGAGGGCAGATGTTAGGATAAATGAGATATTAGCCATGTGATAAAATCAGTTTTGATAAACAGCTTATCCTCCAGATGATAATTCTTGTATTTATTGGTTTGCTGTTATAATGTTATTTTAATATTATTAGTAAATACTACTAATGTAATTGTGTGCGTGTATATATATATTACTAACATGTATCGGTCTAATTGGAAAATGGTTACATCTTTTAAGCATAAAATTTCAGATTTAAATTTACTAACAGTTCAAATTAGCTGTTTGTGCATTACTTTTGTTGCTTTTCAGTGATTATTGCTTTTAATTTTTTTCTTAAAATAATAATATGACCCTACAGCCTATTTTGAATTAAACATTAATTGATTCACCTGCACAATTTATAATTTTGGCATTAGCTCTTCCCAATTCTTCTCACTATTTGCTTTTATTTCTACTCAATTTTTTTTTTCTTTATCAGTGTATTAGTTCAATTTTACTTTTGCACTATTGTTTTTATAGTTTTTTTTTCAAAAATTATATTTTTTAAGAAAATGAAATATTTTCAGCGTTTGTGACATTTGAGAAATTTTTGGAATTTAATTAATAGATCAACATCAAATTTTGTTATAATATATAATATGGACTTAAAATTATATTTTATACATAAATCTTACTTTAAAGAGATATGTGCTCTATATTAGCAACATATTTTGTCAATACTAGTTGGATCTCATTATTGTTAACAAACAATATCCTAACGCGTTAGTAGGAATATAAAATTGATGAGTCTAAAAATTATTAACTATTATACGTGTGAATGAGAGTATACTGGCCGATTCTCTTTATATTGATAAAATAATATTCGTGAATGTGACCAGTTGAGATGTTATGATTTATGAAGGAACCAGTTATGTAGCCCTACCCAATCTATATGTAAATTTATTGCAAAGATAATGTCTTTAGCTAGCTACAGCCTGAAAAATAAAGCCCCAAATTTTGGTCATATCCATCGCCAAATATGTATATATATATATATATATATATTACTATACAGTAGAACACATAAAAAAATAAAAATAAACTTTTAATAACATGTTCAATATTAGGTTTATATCTCAACTAACAAATTGAATGATTAGTTTAACTTGAGCAACAATGCTAGTCCTATCAACCTTCATATCTATGAATTTGAAAATTTAAATTTAAATTTTATGATGTATTATTATTGTTTCGAATGGTTATATATAACAATACAACATCACCCATGACTTATATTAAAAAAAAAAAAAACATAATATTTATAATACTATTAACAGATATATATATATATATTTATATAAAAAATTACTTGAGCTGCAAAAACAATTTAATTAATTGAACGGACCGAGCGCTGTCAATACATTAATCAATGGGTCTGATTTTCACCAGTTACAGTTGTGAACTATCAATGTTTATTAGAGAGGCAGACCTCGTGGTGTTGATCATCGGATTTGACAACAACATGCCGCAGAACAAAATATAATATAATAATATATATGTGCGTTTTTGGCTACTGGCCAAAAAAGGAAAAAAAAAACAGCTTGTCAGTATAAAGATGACAATGTATTAATTATTTTAGCCATACATGAATACTTTAATAATGTAAAAGCTATCCAATTCGATTGTAAATTTTATGACTTTTTATTTTAGTAAAAAAATAAACCAAAAAATTAATAATAGCTTAATTACAAAATAAGGTAGTTATTAATTGTTCTTCCTCCCAAATCCGAATCAAAATTTTTTACTTTAAATTATCATCGATTCTAAAAATTTAACCGGATAAAAAATGAATCTTTATTATTTTTATATTTTATCTTTAATATTATATCTCATATATAAGTCTGTTTGAATTTTTACATGTGTATTTTTTAGTCCGACTTCTTTTGAATTTATTTGGATCTTCACAAATAATTTTTTATTTTTGGTAGAGCTATTGAGTTTTGAAACTATGACTACTAAATTTTTCTGCTCTGATACCATTTTTAATCACCACTAATCCTAAAAGCTTAAACTGATAAAAAGTGAGCTTTCATTACTTTTATATTTTATTTCTAATACCTAACACATTGAACAAACAAATAGAGTAATAACAAATTAAAAACAGAGACGCAGTGTTTAGATTCAAGTATTTTTTTTTGCTACTATAGTATAAGAAAGAAAAAAATTTTACCGATATGGATTTTCATTGTAGACTTTTATCAAGTTAAAAAAATGAATAGACCGGTCTACTTACTAAATACTTTCTGAGTTTAAAATCTCGCGAAAGATAAATTATTTTTTTTAAATAACAAATTGAACAAAAACTTATAGTGTTTTCTTCTCCTTCTTCTCGTTTTTTAATTATTTTTATTTTTATTTGCTTTCGCACTCATATGTACGAATACGAAGCAGTTAGAAAATTAAAGTGATTCACCAAATTAAAAAAGAAGTTTGAATTTTGAAGCCAATGTAAAGTTTGCATCCGCAGTTATTATAAGTTAGCACAATCTATTCTCATTAACTTAAACTCCAAATATAAAGGAAAATAACTCTAACAACGCATGTGGGACGTTGGAAGAATTGATTGAAATGTTTCAAATTTGTATTCAATACATACCCCACTATTAATTATGAAACAGGCATGCATTGAAAAAAGTTAGCATTAATAATACTGAAATTTTTTTTAAATTGCATACTTAAATAAAAATATTACTATATATTCGCAAGCTTTTTTGTTGCATAGTTTATGTTGCTACAATAATATATATAACTTGTAATTCTTTTAAAAAGAACATCATTTTTCTTTAGTGGGTTATGGATATATAAATTATGTCATGTTGAAATTCATATTTTGTTAAAATATAAATGCTAGATGACATGTAATCTTGACATCTAATTACATGCATTTATGAGAAATTAAATAGTATCTGCATACATATATGCACGTAACGCAATGATTATGTATACGGGTGTAAATTTGGAATGTTCAATCCAGTCCGAGTTTAAAATTTTGGATACATGCATATTCAGACTAGATTTTTTTCGAGTTGGAAAGAGAATTCAACCTGAATAGCCTAATAGGATCGGATTTCGGACTAAATCTAAATTAAATAATTTAAAATCCGAAGTCCAAGACAAAATTAAATGATTTCGAACTTAAACTATATCGACCTTGTATTGAATTTAGACTGAATTTTTCCGAATGGATTTGATCTGATTTTGAACCTGTTTTTACATGTCTTTGCATGCATATAATATAATTTTCTCATAGAAATAACAATCTCTTGCATATTTGCCTTATAGAATATTCGAACAGTAACATTTAGCTGGACTCTTTATCCTATATAAATACCACTAGTTTGTCATAAACTCTCATTCACAAAATACCCAAAATAGAAGCAATATGGAGGATGCCTGCTTCCCCACGTTTCTTTGCATCATTTTCCTCCTATGCACTTTAAAGTTGTTCTTGTCGAGCAAAAGAAAATACAAAAACCTCCCACCGAGCCCGCCTTGTCTTCCAATTATCGGCCACCTCCATCTCTTAAAACCACCGGCTCACCGCACCTTCCACCGTCTCTCTCAAAAGTACGGTCCCATTTTCACTCTTTGGTTCGGATACCGCCGCGTGATCATAGTATCATCCTCGTCGGCGGTCGAAGAGTGCTTCACCAAAAACGACATCGTCCTGGCCAACCGCCCTCGGCTGCTCTTAGGCAAGCACCTCGGCTACAACTACACTACCTTGGCGAGCTCTCCGTACGGCGACCACTGGCGAAACCTCCGGCGAATCAGCGCCATCGAGATCTTCTCCTCCAGCCGCCTCAGCTCGTTCTTGAACATCCGGAGGGGCGAAATCAGACGGTCGCTGTGCAAGCTCTCTCGGGGCTCCACCGAACGGTTTGCGAAGGTGGAGCTGCAGCCGATATTTACGGAGTTGACATTTAACATCTTAATGAGAATGGTCGCAGGGAAGAGGTACTACGGGGACGATGTGACGGATATGGAAGAAGCTCGGCAGTTCAGAGAGATCATAGAGGAGGCGTTCGTGTACGGTGGAGCCGCAAATCCAGGAGATTTCTTGCCCGTTTTGAATTGGATTAGCCGCGATGGATTTGAAAACAAAGTGCAGAGGCTTGCTAAGAGATCGGATGCTTTCTTGCAAGGTCTAATTGATGAGAATCGGGAAAGTAAAGAAAGTAGAAACACCATGATTGATCATCTACTTTCTCTGCAAGACTCGCAGCCTGAATACTACACTGACCAAATTATCAAAGGACTTATAATGGTTAGTATGATTTTTGCATTGTCTTTTTATTAATTAATTAATTAATTAATCATTCTTTTCAATATAAGTACCTTATTTAAAAGAGTAGAGCTTTAAACGAACTCCTTGATCAACAAAAGACAAACACTAATATTACGATTCAATTCTAGTTTACTTTTTAAAAGTTCAAACTTGAAAACGGTAACTCTGAACTGTTGTTTAATATAATATCAGCGTAATAGATTCTGACTTCATTGCAGTATTGATTGTATTTCTCTCCGCCTTTCAACCCCAGTGGTTGTAAAATTCTTTTTTATAAAATAAATAAATAAATAATAAATAGAGAATTACAACTTACTTTCCAAACAAACTTTTTTATTCATCATTCAATTTTTGTCAGTCATTGACTTTCTATTAAAAATATAAATATTTTTTTCCTTTAACCGTGTCCTCTCATTTTTTCTGCAGCCCATCGTTAATTTTAAATTTATCTATATTTATATATATTTTTACATGAGCGGACTTTATTTTGCAGAATATGCTATTGGCTGGGACTGACACATCTGCAGTGACATTGGAATGGGCAATGTCCAATCTCCTTAACCATCCACGTATCTTGGAAAAGTCTAGAGCCGAATTGGATGATCAAGTTGGTCAGCAAAAACTAATGGACGAACCAGATCTTTCCAAGCTACCTTACCTCCAAAACATCATCTCCGAGACACTTCGGCTCTGCCCACCAGCCCCATTGCTTGTTCCGCATCTATCTTCCGATGATTGCACCATTAGTGGCTACGACATGCCACGTGACACGATCTTATTGGTTAACTCATGGGCCATACAGAGAGACCCTAAGCTGTGGAGCGATGCAGAGAGGTTTAAGCCTGAAAGGTTTGAAACAAAGGAGGTCGAGACCACGTCATACAAATTAATGCCGTTTGGAGTGGGAAGGAGGGCTTGTCCTGGTGCTGGTCTGGCACAGCGTGTCGTTGGATTGAGCTTAGGGTCGTTGATTCAATGCTTTGAGTGGAAAAGGATTAGCGACGAAGAAATTGATATGAGTGAAGGTAAAGGGCTTAGTATGCCCAAAATTGTGCCGCTGGTAGCTATGTGTAAAGCTCGTCCCATAATGAGCAATGTTCTCGCCGAATCTGTGGATAGTAATTAAAGCTGGTATTGATATTATTTTAATATCTATTATTATATAATCGATCTAAAAACATTTATAAAAATAATTAAAGTGCTATGTTGTACTTTTTTTTTATGAATTCGTGCCATATTGTACCTTTTTTTGTTGTTGGTAAATTAGTGCTATATTGTACTTTTTTTAGCTGAAATCTATATTGTACTTGAATGAGAATATATATGATGTATAATCTAATGAACTATATATATATTAATTATCTGTTGCTCTAATGCTAGCTATGATTTAACTCTTTTATTATTGTTATTATTACTATTTTTACGTTGTATGTAAATTTAAAGTCGAGCTGGCTATAAAGTTCCTGCACGGACATCTAATGGGTTTTGCCATTATTTCATCCACAATGATATGAATTTTAATCTTCCACTTCCAATTTGAAAAGAATAAAAAATAGTTGGCTATAAACTTGTAACTATAAATACCAAAACAGAGGATTATCTTATATATACGCATGCAGTCCCGTTTATCTGTACCGTCCTGGGCAATTCGTATTTAAACATTAAAAGAAAGGTTTATTTACATTGTTGCATTTTAAAGGTGTGATAATATGTCATTTAATTTTGGTTTAAATGTATTTTAGTATTTTTTAAAATTGAATTTGTTCATTTAAAGGTCTCTACAATTAATTTGTGCAATTGATATCATTTAAATTGAAAAAAATTACACAATTGTCTAATATAGTTAAAATTGACAATAAAAAGTTGCACATTTATCCTATTTAGTTAAAATTGACAAAGTCTATCAACTTAAAATTAACATATGACCTTCAAAATTATTTTTTTCATTTTTAATTTTACCAAAAATTAAAAAAGAGAAAAAAAAAATTATAAATAAATTTCAAATTTTTTTTTCAAATTTTTAAATTTTTGGTACAATAAAAAATGAAAAAAATAATTTTAAGGGTTATATGTTAATTTTAAATTGATAGAATATGTCAATTTTAACTAAATTGGACAAATGTACAACTTTTTTTTGTCAATTTCAACTACATTGGATAAATGTGCAACTTTTTTCAATTTAGAATGTATCAATTGCATAAATTAATTGTAAAGACATCTAAGTGAACAAATTTAAATTAGTAGGTACTAAAATGCATTTAAACTTTTAATTTTTAAAATTGGTGATCATATTTTTTTATTAACTCTAAACATGCTGTAATATTTTTACCGTCATTAATCGTTAAATAATTACGTTTTCTCTTCCACATGCATCTCAAGTGCAATGCAAACAAGGGTAATTTTGTCTTTTTTGTTTTATTTTTTTTCTTTTTCTCTCTAAAAGTTTTGAAAAAAATGAATGAAAATCGAAAAGAGGAAAATCATAGTATTTAGGAATTGAAAAATCAGAAAAAAAAAAAAATTGTGTAAAAACGATTATGAGTCTATTCCATGCTAATAAGAATTGGAAAAGAAATATGGTTACTAGATTGATAGTTATTTGCTTATAAAAATCAGACTTGGAAATCGTTTTGTTTTATATTTATTTATTTATTTTCCAATATAAAATCCTATGATCTTCCATTTTAGATTTTTATTTTTATTTATTTAAACTTTTTAAAGAGAGAAAGAGAAATAAAGATAAAGTACAAAAAATAAAAACTATCATTGTTGACATTGCAAACGAATAGCACATAGAAAATAAAATGATATTAATTAATAGTTAATGATGATAAAAAAATACTAAACTAATATTTAAAATTAATAAAAATATAATTGTAAATTTTATAAATTAAACAATAAATTATCACACACTCTAAAAATTAATCTTAAAAAACTACTGTCCCTTAAAATGAAAACGAAGTCATTACCTCCCACTTTCTTAAATTTTTTTGAGGGAAAATGTCAAAATGTGAAAAAGAATAAAAAATTAATAATAATAATATTTTTTTGATGGTCTAAGTTTCATCAACGGTGTCATTTAAGTAAATAAAAAGCTACATCAACAGTGGGCTTACCTAGCCCATGTAATTGTGTAGCAGAAGGCCTGCGACCAGTTGGAGACATATTTGAGTTGGCCAATGCCCAAGATCGCTTGGTGGAGTTGGGCGATTTTTTATAAAGTTTTTTGAATTACAGGAACTTAAAGTTGAATATGTGCCGTGTCATTTGTTAAATAAATTTAGCAAAGTTTGACATACATACTAGCTAAAAATGAAATAAAACAGTGTTTTTATAGAGTTACATGAATTAGGTATTGTGAGTTACATGAATATTTTCTACTAAAAATGCATAATTGAACTAATGTGACAAAAATTAATAGTTCATGAGGTAATCTGAAACATTTTATAGTTTGAAAAAATATGAAAAATGCGTAATAGTTTGTAAGACTAAAGTGTATTTATCATTTCTTATTTTGAATTCAAATGATTGTACGCAAACAGTGCCAACGGGTCAATACAAATCTTAATAATCCAAGATGCGAGGAGTCATTTTATTTGTTTTTTCTTCTTCTTCTTTTATTCATATATATATATATATGGAGTCATTTTATTCGTTTAGGTAATAGGAATTAGGAAGAAGTAGAAAATGAAGAGAGTGCAAAATCCGTGTCGAAATCTTCCATAGGTGATAATAGTTAATTAATAGAGGACCATCTTCAATTTTGTTTTTTTTTTTCTCTGTAAAATATTTTCTTTCTTTCCCTGTTTCATTTTTCCTATATTTTTTTTACTTCTTCTTACTAAAATTTGCATTGGTTTTTAATCCCTAGTACCAAATTCCTATTTCTTGATCGTTTCTCCCAAACTATTGCCCTTGGAGTGGAGAAGTGAATTGTCCATATTTCTTTTTGAAAATTCTTCTATTTGTCATTCCTTTTAAAAACAGAGAATTCCTTTTGCGCCTAAATGAGGGCTAATCTTTAATATTATAGAATCTTTAAAAACAGAGAATTCCTTTTGGTTTTTGATTTGTGCCACAGTGTCCCTGGCTCCCATTTGGCCAGTTTTAGTCACTATGTGAACCATTAACTAAGTTCTTGCGGTTCTTCTATTAGGCCCATGCCCACTTGGCCACTAAACATACATAAGTCACACCCATCTAGCATATAATTTTATGTCTATTACCCAAGCTTTTAATTTTATTTTTTTGTCCCTTTTTGGCAATTATAGGGTTAGCAATTTCAAATATTCCAAACAATGCAACAACAATTGCAGATCGGTTTACATGGCTTATTCTCTGCTATATTACAGGTGTTCATGATGAACATGTTTTAGATAGAATCAACTTAAAATATTGGCGTTAACAGTGGGAATGGATAAGAACAACGTAAAATAAGGTGCTAGAAGTTCCATAAAACAATTTTATATGTAATCAAATTTTCAAGCTGCCACCAAACCCCATCCTTATTTCATTTTCTTTTGTCCAACAACAATAACAAGACAGTGTAAAACATATTTTAAGGAAGAGTTGGTAAAACACAACCCTCTCTCTTTTTCAATCTCTTTCTCTCTCTCTGCAGCAGATCTACTCAGAGCTTTCGCTTCTATTTGGTTTTGAGGAAATGAAAATCTGAAAAACAGTAAAGAACAAACATGCTCTGCAGTTAAATTTTAATGGACAAATTAACAATTTCACCAAACTGGTTCTTACAAATTTCCTTCTAAACCCAAACCTGATATTCATCAGTGCTAGGAACCCAGTCATTCGTCGCAGGGTTGCTTCTGAAACCCACAGGAACAGCTCGAGTTTCACCGTCAATATGGCCTTGTGGGAACTGAATTCCATAGCCATCTTCGCTCCCTTCTTTTCCAACCTTTATAAAACCACTTCCTGTCTGTTTGTTCCATTCAATTTCAATTAAAATGCAGTAATTAAATAACCAACAAAATCAGAAAAAATATAAATTCTACATATTTTGACGTAATCGCACCGTGTGGTGCTCTTTGTCTATGGAATCCAATTCCGTGTAGTACTGAGTTTCCACAAATTCGTCATCCGGAACTGTTGAAACTCCGTCAGCTGAAAAAACAACCTGCGAGAAATACCGAGTGTGATAATCAGAGATTTAAAACAAAAAATAAATTCGAAAGAAAACAATAAAATAAAAAAATAAAAGCTAATAATGTTTACAGACATGGAATTGAGATTGAAGAGAATGAAACTTGTGAAGCTCGGGAATGGTATGGTGTTGGATGGTCTGAAGCGGGTTTGGTGTTGATGAATCGGGTTCGCTTCTGCTCGGTTTGAGGGGTCGTTTGGGGGTAATGGAATCAAACTGAGCTCTGATCTGTTCGGCGATTTTGAGCTGTTGATCTGCATCGAGCACTTCGTCGCTCCTGCTCGGCTTAGTCACCGTCCACTGACCCACCATGATTTACTTTGATTTTGATACTGCTCTCTGTTTCCATTACATTTTGCAGGCTCGTATTATATATATAGCGGAGGAGAGTAAGTGGAAAAAATCAAAACAATGGGCCAACTAAAAAACCACTTTTTTTTCCCTTTGGACTCGTCAATCCTTTGCTATCGGCTTGCTTTGTGCTTGTTGTATACATACATATATATATATATATATACATACATATATATATATATATTTTCGTTTTTCTTGTACGACCGCAATTCTATTTCCATCTTATCAAAAAACATGATTTCTATTTCCATTGCAATTTTATTTACTACTATACTTCATTTGATATATGAAACACAGTGGGACTGTGGGTATTACCCCCAAAAAAAAAAAAGTGGGACTGTGGGACTTTTCCATTGCAATTGTTGTAGTATTAATATTTTTAAGTAATTTAACACAGGGATAGAATTGTAAATGAAAAAGTTAAAAAATTGCAGTGGGACTGTGAGAATAGAAATTATGGCCGTGCAAAAAAACCTTCTTTTATTGCTATTGGTTTGAAGCAACAACTAGTATTGTAAGTAGGCCACATAGTATCGAACTGTATTTATATTTTATCGATTCATATTTATGTTAAAAAAATTTTTATTCAAATCTAATATGTTAAAAATTTATGTTAAACTGTATTCGTATCGTATTTAATTCATATTTACTAAGTCTAAATATATTTATTTTATTTTTTTATTTAAATTAATATATATTTAATTGATATGCTAAACATCTAATAACATATTGACAGACTAAAATTCTATATAATTAATATTTATGAATTCAACATATACAAAATATTACAAATTAAGACTATATTAAATATTCATAGTAAATAAGGAAATGAACATACATTATAATTGTCAATATAAAAATATTTAAAATATTATAAACCAAGTTTAAATTGTACATTTAACATAGGTAATAGAAAAATAGAATCTGAAACAAAATATTAATATATAAATATATATATATATATATAAAGTTGTCCCTTTCAAATGAAATGAATTATGAATATCATAGTTTTCTAAAATAAATAAATAAATAATGTAGAAAGTTAATTATAAAGAAATAAATTAAATTAATAATTTTTCAGATGCTGTGTTAACGTGTTACATTTCATTTTTTTTTTATTGTGTAACATTGTTATCAACTATATCCGATATCGCGAACTCAAATCCACAAATTAACATGTTTTGTCGTATGATATTATTGTGTCGAATAACATTTTGTCAGGAAGCGTCTGTTTGGTATAGTATAAGCAAACAAAAAATTTGGCAGCTAAGCTTTTTACAATTTAATTTTCTAAAGTGCTTTCAATTTTTAANCAGTTTATTTTTTATTTAGGGTTAGTTTTTAGCCTTAGGATTACTTTCCTAATTTCCTTAGGATTACTTTCCTAATTTCCTTAGGATTACTTTCCTAATTTCCTTAAGATTAGTTTCCTAATTACTTTATGATTTAGATTGATTCTTGATATAACCCTAGTCCTTATATAAAGGGGGATCAATTCTTTTGTAAGGGAGATTTGAGTTTTTAATCAATTGAGAGAATTAATTTTCCTGTTGCTCCCAGGAGTGTTCTTGCAAGGTGAGGAATCAATTTCTTCTTCTTGTTGCATTAGGAGTTGAATTATCTTATCAAAGTAGAAATACTTTGTGGCGATTATTCTTCTCTTTCCCTAGCCTTCTAATCCACGTTTTTAGATACAAGTTATCTAAGGGTTTGGTAGGGCGGGTTCTTGTTTTCCAATTATTGTTCAATATTTCTTGTGTGTTTGGGGTTTCGGATTCTTTAATCTTGGGGTTCCGCATCACAAATGTTCTCCAAAATACAACCAAAGTCATGCATATTTGACAAAGTGCTCAAAAATGGTTTTGAAAGTAACAACATGCAAATTTAACTTTAAGTATTAAAGCGTACACAAAAACAATTCCACTACCTAAGAATCAATTTATTTTCAATTATATTCTCATCAAGATACTTAAGAAAACACCCACAACTAAAAATTAGGCCAACAAATTCAAAACACAAAAATCAACTAAAAAACCACCTCCAAATTGAGATGAACACAATTTTTAATGTTAAAGAAAAATAAATCAAGGAGAATAAAGAGTAAAGGTAAAGAAACTTCCCTAATTGATGCATTGCAATCAAATTACAAACTTTATACTCCAAAAGCTCCTTTGGCCAATTACACCTTAATAGCTTCTTCTTTTGATTTTTCTTTTTTCACACCTAAGAGCATAAAACAAAACAAATAAAAAGAAATTAAAAATTAAAAGCAACTAAAAATAAACTAAATGAAAGAAATTAAAAACTTTGTTTGCTTCCCAAAAGCGCTTTGTTTAAGACTTTAGCTTAAATTTCTTGTATTGCTCATGGATTTTTGAATTGAATGAAAGAAACCATTTTGATAGCGTAAAAGGAATGTGACCAGCTTGTGCAATTTTGATAGCCCTACTTGGTGGAATTTATTGATCTTGTAAGGCCCACTCTATCTTGACTTTGACTTTCTTGAAAATAGTCTCGACCTTGAATTAAAAAAAAGTACTTGTTGCCCTACATGAAAGTATTTCCTACCAATCTTCTTGGCATGCTATCTTTTAGTATTTTCTTTGTAGATCTTGGCATTCTCATACGTTTCCATATGAAATTCCTCCAATTGGTCCAATTGCAACAATCTATGTTTTCCCACTGCTTGAGTATTAAAGTTAAAAAACTTTGTCACCAACATGAATTCTATAGGAAGATGACATGCCTTACCAAAAACCAACCTATATGGTGACATAACAATAGGAGTCTTGAATGTAGTCCTATAAGCCCATAAAACATCATATAGTTATGTGACCAATCTTTCCTTGATGCATTGACAATCTTCTCCAAGATCTTCTTGAATTCCAAATTTGAAATTTCTACTTATCCACTGATTTGTGGATGGTAAGGAGTTGCAATCTTGTCAGTAACACCATATGTACATAATAGGACATCAAATTGTCTATTACAGAAGTGTGTACCACCATCACTAATGATTGCTCGGGCAGTTTCAAATCTAGTAAAAATATTTTTGCACAAACATGTAAGTGCTATCCTAGCATCATTAGTGGGTAATGCACAAGCTTCCACCCATTTAGAAACATAATCAAGAGCAACTAAAATATATTTATTCACAAAAGAAGAAGGAAAATGACCAATTAAATTGATTCCCCAAACATAAAAAATTTCAACTTCAAAGATATTTTTCAAAGGCATCTAGTTCCTTTTACAAATGTTTCTAATTCTTTAGCACCTGTCACAAGCTTGAATAAAAAGATGAGTATCTTTAAACATAGTTGGCCAATAAAATCCAGATTGCAACATTTTAGCAATTGTTAGGATGTTCCTCCAATCCACAAATATCTCTTTATCTTTCACAAGTTCCTCTCAAATGTTAGGATGTTCCCCCAATTGTTTCCTACTTATCAAAATAATAGCTTTAATATGCTCCTCAAGACTCCTCTCATCTTGATTTTTCTGGACAATTTGACTTAATTCCCCTACTCAAGTCCTAAGTCTTTTAATACCTCTTTTGTCTCCTGCGTAAAAACATTTGTATTAGCCATACAAACATGATAATTTTCACCCATTTTCAATAAAGATTGCTCAAGTAAAGATAAAGTAGAAGGAAACGAATTTTGAGAATGAGATTGAGGTTTGAGTTGAAAAGTCCTTGGGATATTTGAGGATTGGACTCGTTGATGTTGTTGTGGAGGGATTTAATAGATTCCTCTTTGTTGTCCTCCTTAGGACTTGTCTCTCAAAGAAAAAATTGGATGGTTCATCCACCCTGGATTGACAATATTGGATAAGGGGTTGTTGTTGTTGCCTTTTCACTAGATTGAGCAAAATGATTTCCTACTTGACAATTTACACTCTCATGATTTTCTCCATAGTATTCACAACAATTAAAATTAGAATAATTGGAAATATTATTTAAATTGTTAGAACCCAAGGTTTCAAGTTGCTTTGTGAGATTTGCAACTTGAAAACTCAATTTTACTATCTCATCCTTTTCATGGACAGTGATGGTTTTTTAGAATTTTGATTCCTCTCACTCACCCATTTCGAATTATTGATAGCCATATTTTCCAATAGGTCATATGCGTCCTTTTGAGTGCATCCACATTATTTCTTGTTACATAATTCAACTAATTATAGAAAGTTTGAACTCGACTCCATATGGGTATCCCATAGTGTGGACACTTTCTAAGTAACTCTTTTAACATCTCCCAAGCCTCATTTAATGACTCCCTGTCATATTGATGAAAAATGTTAATTTCATTCCTAAGCTTGGCAGTTTTAATAGGTGGAAAACATTAATTATGAATTTAAAGGCTAAATCATCCCAAGTGGTAATAATCCACGGAGGTAAAGATTGAAACCAACTCTAAGCTTGATAGCGTTTTCAGTAATACCATTATACTTTACAAACTCACATACATAACATAAATTCGATATATGTTGATTTGGATCCTCACTACCTCCAAATTAATAGTTATTAAGCTTAGACATTGTAATAGGTGTAACATTAAAACTAGGGGCATTAATGGGTGGTTTTCTAATACAAGACATATCCTCAACTCTTCTAGGTGCAGCATATTCCCTAATGATCCTATAACCTTGATTATAAGGAAGTTAAGGTTTTACAGAGTTATCTTGGTTTTCCATTGTATCATCTCTTTCAAAATTTCTAAACAAAGTCTTTGTAACTTCATCTCTCCTTAATCTCCTCAAATCTCTCTCATAAAGTTCACTATGAATTGGAAAACTCATAAACTAAATAAACGAAAATAAAAACAAGAAAAACAAATGCAAAACAGAAATTTAAACCAATAAAAATAAAAATCCAGCAACTAAAATAGAAACTAAAAGTCAATTTAAACAATTTAAGAAAGTTTGAAAGATTAAAACTAAAGGCAAACAAAGTATAACTCAAAGCAAACACAAAACTAGAGCAAAATAAAAACTCAATACTGCAGTTTAATTAACTAAAAAGTGAATGTGGTGGTGAAAATTGATAAGTAGCAAGTGCACGAATCAACAAGTAATAAAGTGATTTTTATAAGAAAATCGAAATCGATTCCACAGAGAATAATGTCCCTAGTATTAAAAATAAATCTATTGCTAATGAAACTAAGAAAAGAAAAGTGGTTGTTTGAATGGTTGATGCTGTGTAGAAAAGCAAGAATTAAAATAAAAGCAATTAAGAAAATAATACAAGGCTGCGAAAGTAAATAACAAAGATTTCAAAGGATTGATGGAACAAAGATTTTGAGTTCATCACTATTACTCCTATTTAGCCTTAATGCATGATAAATTCATTAGGTTAACCTCCCTTTGACCACAAGTAACTAGAAGTTGATTCCTCAATGCATTCTAGTTTAGCAAGCACAAGGTATTTAATTATTCCTAATCTAAACACTAAAATTTAAGCCTTAAGACCTGCAAACTCAATAAGCTCTTGTCAAAGTTGTCACTAAGGCATGCAATATTCCTATTCCCATGTATTTCATTGCCCTTCCATATTATATCCCTTATTCCTAAGCCAGTATAATACTAGATCTATCTGCCTTTTCATATAAACATTAAGAACTACAATGAAATATTAACCATGAATATGAATTCAAACCAAACATGCATTAAAAATTAAATAGTCATAATAGGGTTACATCATAATCTTTATAATCTTTATAATAACAAAGAGAATTAAGAAAAGAGAAAACAAATCCAATAGTTGATGGCTGCCGAATTTCTCCTCTATTCCTCCTTTTGCTTCTCCATATATGCTTCAAAAACAAGGTTGAACTCTTCCACTAGTGCTGGCTGAATTCTCCTTTCCTCTAGAACTCTTGTGTAGCCAACAACTCCTTGATAAAAACCCTCAAAAATAATATAAAAACTTTATATTCCAGACTTTAGACCTTGTCTCCTTGAATGAATGTATGAATGAATATCTATAAAGCTTTAAGGTGCACGATATTTATTGGAAAAATTTTACTAGTTAAAATAGGTGGGATTTTAGAGTTACTATCTAACCCTAGATCTAATCTTCCAATATAATAAGAAAGAAAATATATATTAAAATAAAATTTCCTAAAATTTCTTCATATGGCCTGCCCTATACGGTTATTTTAAGTCATTGGGGTCCTCCAAAGAATATCATATTCACACTTAGATAAGGAAACTATCCATATCTCTTTAGGAATCAAATTTCTTTTCTACTCTAAATCTTTCTCCAATTATTATCCCAATTAATATAATTAGAACAATCTTACCTCTCAAGTGGCATATGATGTGGCAATAAATATACACCTAGATGGAGAGTGATGATTTGGCAATCAACTAGAATCGCATGAAACCTCCATTTGTAGCTCTAGATATGATTTTTCTAGTAAAGATTGTGTAGAAATACAGTAATTTTCAGCATTTGTCTTTCTTTCTCTAAAAATAAAAAAATTCAATAATTTAGTATTTTTCATTAAAAGTTAACTCAAAACTAGCTAAAATCCAATATAAAATATGGCATAAAACAGTAACTTTTTATGCCTACAACTTAAACTAACAAAAAAAAAGTGCAGTAAATATTTTTCAATTTCTTTTTCGGATATTCAGCTTATTTTGGTTTTTAGAAGCAAAAATGAAATCAACTAACAGCTAAACAAAAACAAAAAGTGCAGCAATTAAAAACCCTAAAAACCGAAAACAACAAATATAAATAGCAAATTATTTTTATTTTTTTATGTGGCCAAATTTAAGAACCCTAAATACAAAAATTAATTCAATTAAAAATAAATCTACTTAGGTACTTAAATTTTCTCCGTCTTCAAACTTGAACTGAATTGTTTTGGATGCAAAAAAGTTTTTCAATTGGTGTTTAATGGAAAAAACCGAACCTACACAAAACAAAAATAAAATAAAATTAAAACATAAATTTAATCAACAATAAATTAAAATCAACATTAGAAATAATCATTCCCCAACAATGGTGCCAAAAACTTATTGTGGTATAAATTAGATTACTTGCAAGTGCTCAAATCAACAAGATATAATGTGGGATTTTAGAGAAAATCTGAATATTTACCCCACGAGGAATAATGTCTCTAATATTGAAAGTAAATTCTATAGGTCATTAAATTGAGAAAAGTAAAAGATTGATTGATTGGTTGGTGGGTCTTGTGAAAACAAATTAAAAAGCAAAATTAAAATTGTATGCATTTACGAAAGCAAACTAACAAAGAAAGCAAGGATTTCAAATTAATGATGGAACAATGAGTATGACTTCACCATTATTAATCCTATTTAATTTCTATGCATGATAAATTCATTAGGTTAACCTCCCCTTAAACGAAAGTAACTAGAAGTTGATTCATCAATTCATTTTAGTTTCGCAAGCACAACGTATTTAATTTTTCATAATCTAGACATCGAAATTTAAGCCCTAAACATGCAAACCAAATAAGTTCTTTCAAGGTTGTAACTTAGGCATGCAATATTCCTATTCCCATGTATTTCATTTCCCTTTCATATTATATTCCTTACTTTTAAGCCAATATAATCCTAGATCTATCCACCTTTTCATGAAAGCATTAAAAACTACAATGAAATATTAACCATGAATTATAAACTAATTAATCACGCATTAAAAACTAAATATTCATAATAGGGCTATACAATAATCCTTATAAATTTTATCTAATGTTCAAAGTAATAGCCATCAATAATTAAAAAGAAAACAAATAACGAATAAAAAAAGAAGAATAAGACAAGAAAGCAAATCTAGGACTAGCTGAATTCCTCTCTCTTTAGACTCTTGAGACTTGTGTTGAATGAAGTCTTGAATTGTGTAGAATTGTATGTAGAATGGTATATCAAAGGTTCAATGTGTAGGGTATTTATAGGAAAATAATGCTGGAGAAATACTTTTAAAGCATGGAAAAAACCCTAGAGTTCGAACCTTGCCCTACTTCTGATTCAACAAGGTAATAGATAATTATTTAATAGAAATAATGATAAAAATCAATATCTTTGAAATTATGTCACGCTCCCAATTAGATTAGGAAAGAAATTCATACATCCTCACTATTGCAATCTTCTTTCCTTATCTACTTCCTTCTCCAATTAATATTAAAATAATATGGACTTTCCAAGTAACATGTGATGTGGCAATAATAGTACACCTGGCTAGAGAGTGATGATGTGGCAATTCTAGTAATCCATGCTCAGGTAGCATCCTAGTTGGTAAAGACACTTCCCTTTTTATATTTTCTATATATGCCAGGAAGATTCTAAGCACATTTTGGATGGCCAAATGAACTCAGAATTTATTGATTATAGTTGAAAAAGTTTTTTCTACATCTTATCTTTCTAGGAATATCTTTGATCACACAAATTGAACATCTGGAAGGAACTCAAATGTCAATATTCCCAAAAGGAGTGTAAGTTTGTCCCATCTACTAAAAATGTCAAACTTCAAAATCAAACTTGTACTGATTGGCTAATCCAATTGCATTGAAATTTTATGAAATTGATCCTTGATGAGTTAGAAATCATTAGCAATTGGAATCTCATAGAAATATCATGTGTTGCTTGAGATACATTTTATTCAGTATAGGATACGCATAAAATACAGCAATTTTCAGCTTTTGTTCTTCTTTCTCTAAAAATAGAAAAATATAAGAAATCAATATTTTTCAATAACAATTAACTCAAAAATAACAAAAAATCCAACATAAAATATACCAAAAAAATAGTAAATTTTATGCCTATCAACACTCTCAAGATTTGATAAAAATTTATTGATACCTTCGAGGTTTGAAAATTATCACTTACACCCTCGATATTTCGAAAAATCAGCATTTACCTCCTTAGAGTTGATTTTTGACTAAATTGATTTATAAATCTCTATTTTATCTTTGAATTTCAAAATAATTATCGAAACTTTATTTTATGATCTTTCATAAATAATTTATATTAAAATTTTAATTTATTTATCATTTTTTAAGTATATTGTTAATGATTATATAAATAAAATTTATAGGAAATGATAGTTTTTAATGTACGCTATTATAAAGTAAATGATAGAAAAATAATGTAATATTTATTTTTACACATAGGGGTAAAATAGATTTTTCATAAATCAATTTTATCAAAAATCAACTCCTAAAGTGTTAAATAATAATTGTCCAAACCTTATTAGCGTAAGAGATGGACTTTCAAACTTTGAAGATGTAGATGTTAATGAAGAAAAAAAATATTTATTGCAACGCATCATTATTCATTGAATATCTATGGTGATTTAAATTCAAAATTATTGTTTGAGAAAATAGAGATTTCATGATTTGTTTATCTCGTAAAAGTCACTCAAGCATTTTATGCGGGTGTCTAAAACTCGTACAAAAGCTATATAAAAGGAACATGGGCATGTCATTACAAATGTGCATGTTAGGGGATTCTGTATTTAGAATCCACACTACCCATTGAGAAAAACTTCAATAACTCCAGCAAGTACCACTCCATCCCATTTGTTGGAAATGCCTCATCAACTCTAAATCATCGTAATAATAATTTTTTATTTAATTTTTTCTATCTCAAAGGTAGATTCAAAGGAGAATAGAAGAAGAAGGTAGGTCCTCCGTGGCCAGATCGACGAGCAAGGATGCCCAAGTTCTTTTCCATTCTCTTCATTGTACTTCTGCAGCCACACCCACTAACCTTTCTCTCTGTCTCAAATCTGAAATAAATTCATGGTTTTTGACCCATTTTCTTCTCGTAGTCCTCTTTTCTCTCTCAAATCTGAAGTAACTTTATGGTTTTTTTTTAACAAATGAAAACGTATTAATTGTGTAGGAAAAAATTATCACAATGCTCCAGCTTAGTTTGATGACCTGGCATCCAACATGAAAACTCTCCCAAGTCATGAGACATTCATGGGACTCGGGCAACTCTAGACTTCGGCATTTGGAAAATTTGAGTAACTGACCCTTTAGCTCGGACAAGAGTTTGGCTCGGGATTTTAATACTAACAACTACCAGTGAGAAATATAAGCATCAAATCAAATTCAAAAAGATACTATCAGCATGATCTGTTAGCAACAAACAAAATAAAGTACAAATGGCAAAACCAAGAGAAGATCATCAAATCACACAAAATCAGTTATATACAGATTCTTTGCAAAATCAAGTAAGCAAAGCTACTATAAAAACCTTAAAAGGTAAAACAAAGGTAGAGGGACACTTGAACATTTACATGCGTAGACTGAATATATTACAATCAATCTGTTCATCCAATACTGCCATTTCTCAGCCACTAACTTGAGTGTCAGAATGCCTTTGGTAGGTAACACACCAGTGCCCTATGTTCTTTCAAAATTTTCCATTGTTTTGCATAATTTATCCAATGATGAGACTCCATGGGGCGTTACAATTTCTAGCATCAACAATTTGGCGAGCCAGATAGGGGTTGTATTAAGCGTTGAAGTCAGAAACTAAATAACCACCACGTTGACTCAAAATTGTGAGGCCATTCTTCCTACTATTCTAGAGGAGCCAACACCTCAAGAAGAGCAAATTGTTGCTCTTCAAAAAGAGGTAGAAGTGCCGTAAGCTGAAATCGTAGAAATAAAAAAGTTGAATCTTGAGTTGTCACAAAAAATCCAAGCTCAAGAACAAGCTAACACTCTTGGTGAACTTGGAAATCAAAAGTCTATGTTGAATGGAAGGAAAGATGAATCTTGAGTGGGAAGCAAAAATTCCATTCATGTCCGAATCAACAGTGAAATCCAAGTCTCGTATAAGGAATAAAAGTTGGAAAATAAGGCAGGTTTGATCTGGTCAAAGAGATTTGAAAGTGATGTGGGCATCGAGCGCTCTTCTAGCATGGATGTTCGTGATAAGGACATTACGTTGCCAAGTGGACCAGTGACGCGTTCTCGAGCTAAGAAAATCAAAGAAGGAATGCTTGGACTTGTGAAAAGAATTATGGATGAAGATCGATTCAAGTTTCCAAATGATTTGAACACTTTTCCGAGGCCTAATGATGATTTAAGCATTTTGTCCAACCAAGGGATGAAAGTCATAATGATGCTCGAGAGTTGCGGACAAAACGGCGTAATTTTAAAAATAAACAACTTAGAATGGCAATTTCATAATTTTAGCTATTTTTGGATGATAATGGCAGTTTCGTAATTGAGCTATTTTCGGATGATAATGGCAGTTTTGTAATTATTTCTAT